>NDGN011448568.1:0-11017 GCA_002564285.1 Tympanoctomys barrerae
GAGTTCAATCCCTACCATGCTGGCCCTGCCCCCAGGGTGCACTGAAATGGCAATTGAGACTGGATGTTGCGGTGCCTGCCTGTAATCCCAGCTCTTGGGAGACTGTAAGCAGATGAATCACTACAAGTGTGATCTAGTAGTGAGACCCTGAACACCCTGTAGGCCCTTCCCTAAATACAAAAACAAATAAATAAAATAAAAAGATACTAGAGTAGTGGGACTTATTTTATAAGGATGAAATAATTATTCTATCATAAAATAATTATACTTGGTGTGGTGTTGTACTCCTATAATTCCAGCACTTGGGAGGCTGATGAAAGAGGATTGCTGTGAGTTCAATGTCATCCTGTGCTACACAGTGATTTCCAAGCTAGCCTCAATTATATAGTGAGACCTTATCTCAAAAAAAGATAATTATAAACCCACACAAACCTAACAGAAGACCTATAAGATCCATAATAGAAAAACAACACAATTTAAGGTAAATGTACATAATTCATCAATTATAGTTCTAGATTTCAATATTTATTTTCAGTAGTGAATAGAAGATCAACAAAGAAGTAGAAACCTTGAGCAATATCATGCACAATTTGGATTTAGCCAACATCTATATAAATCTCTGTTCAGAAGGTATACATTCTCCTCAAACATATATGGAAATTCTCAGGAGGACTATGTAGCCCAAAGACAAAATTTATTATAGTTAAAAGAATGAAAACTTCACAGTTATATTCTGTGAACACAAAGGAAAGAAATTAGATATCCACAATTAGTAAATTTGTAAAACTCATATATATGTAAAAGATAAGTAGAAGTACTCAGCAACCAATGCGTCAAGGAATAAATAACTATAGATGACAAAATATTTGGAGGTGAGCTAAAACAAGCATAAAACACATCAAAACTTATTGGACACAGCTAAAATAAAGATTAAAGGAACATATACAGCACTAAATGCCTTTATTAAAAAAATAAGATAGATCTTAACAAAAGTCTAAGATTCTGCCTAAGAAATTAGCTTAATTCTATTTTTAATGAACTCTAGAAAAATAATGTGAAATCTTCAGTGAAAAAAAATCTCATAGTTCCTTGGGTCCAAAGATGGATAGAGTGAATTGAACTTAACATACATAATTTTAATTTGAGAGATAATGGAAATTTGAATATATTGGTTATTATGGTTATATAAGTGATTATAAGTGATGATATTAATGTAAGTGACAATTATATAAGTTGAACTATAGATTTTAAGTTAATACTATCATATATAAATATGCTAGAATAAAATTGATTTAAAATTTACAATGATTAAAATAATTTATAGGTTTAAGTATGGTGATGGACATTTGCAATTCCAGATACTCAGGAGACTGAGATAGGAGGATGATAATTTGTTGTCCAGAGTAAATAATTGACATATATCTTCTCTCACAGAAAAATACAAACCTAAGATTCAATAGTTACACTGTCCAGTACTGCGCATTGGTTCACTCTTCAGCACTGTAACTATAAAAGTCACTCTATCTACTATTCTACCATCTGTACATAGACACAGATAGATGAGTTAGGTAGACAGGTAGATGTCTATTGGTTATACCCTCCATACAGTAAAAATAATTATTGCAATATTCTGTTAAGTGCAGAGACTGATGGGAACTTTCACAAAAATAATAGTGGTCGACCTTGTTGAAGAAAATTAACTGAGCTGGTTGGTGACATCTGAGGTTTGTGTTCAACAGTATGTCCTGTGAAGGACTTACATCTCTACCACGTGCACCTATTATTCTTAATAAAGAATAAAATTTTTAATTCTGTAGCATATTTTCCCCACTGCATACATTAAGAAAAAGTTAAGATAGATGTGGTAATATAACGTTCAACCTCAGCACTCCAAGTCTGAGGCAGGTGGATCACAAATTTGAGCCCAGCCCAAGTAATAGTGACTTAGTAAACCCTGTTTCAAAAGAAAAACACATTAAAAAGAAAAGGCTGTGAATGTAGCTCAGTACTAATTTCCTGGGTTCAGTCAGTATGACTGTTTAAAAAGAAAAGAAGGAATAAAAATACTAAAGTTAGTTCTTTAAACAAAAATAAGGAGAAAACAAAGACAGAGATTGTACATAAGTAGATATCCGAATGAATATTTATCACACTTAATAACATTTCTTTTGGACTTCAAAATACACATACTTAAGGCACAATAACAAAAAATGGGATTGAAGTAGCATTGTCATATTCTAATATCATGGCACTATTTGAGAAGTGGTGAGGGCACTGGTAATGTAAATGAACTTTTTTTTTTTTTTTTTTGAGGTACCAAGAATTGAACTCAAGACCATGCGCTTGCCAGGCAGGCACTTATTCTACTGAACTATCTCTCCAGCCCCCATAGTAAATGTAAATGAGATTCTTAAAATAAGTTAAAAGCTGGAATAATCATAAGAATAATAGTTATAAAAATATGAACCTACATATAGTTCTCGACTTGCAAATCCTATTCCAAGTTGGTGCATTATAGAAATATGTACATGTCTTAGTTACTCTTCTCTCGTTGCTGGGACCAAGACCCTACACTCAAAATAAAGGAAGCAAAGGTTTATTTAGCTTACGGTTACTGGAGGTTTCATAGTTTAAAACAGCCTGAATTACTAAGCAAGACCTCAAAGCTTTGTTTGCTCAGGAAAGAGGGTCTGTGCTTCTGTCTTCTCTAAACATCTCCTCTCCGCCTGAGGAGGCCTCAATCACAGACAACCGCCGCCCTGCGATACATGATCTGGATTCGAGGCTGGGGCATTGCTGCGTCTAGGATGAGGGGCTCCTTACCTCGGAGGGAGTCCACTAGCTTGGGGGCAGTGAGGACTGTCAGTTTAATAGTCCGCACCTCTCTGGTCCCGCCCCTCAAGTGCTGTCCTGGTCCCCTGGTCCGGCCCCTCAAGCCACTCCCTGCTCTTTGAGCCGCATCTGCCCCATGACTTACATGAGGCTTTGGGGGGACAGCTAGACTCAAAACATAACAGTACACAAGTAACTAGAATCCATAAACAATACTATTGACATTTGCTTTATTTGTTACCATAAAACCTAGAAAGGGCCCAACAATTCATCAGCAGTGGATAAGCAGAATGTCTTAACTCCATACGGATTACTCCATAATGTGAAGAAGAAAGGACCACTTTCTTCATGTAACATAGGCAATTCTAGCAAACATAACGGTAAGTGAAAGAAGCCAACAGTGTACAGCTTGTAAATAGTGGCACTAATTTGTGAAATACAGAGTCCAAAACACTACAGTCATCCTTTCTGGGACTTGACAGAGTAAGGACTGAGGCGATGTGTGAGCGTGGGCTCTGGTGTTTGCACAGTGGTTTCATTTTCTAATATGGCCAATACCTCCTTCATACCACTAGCACTGGAAAACTTCAATGAGTGTATAAAGACTGCACTCTTCTCTATAAGCCATACATCAACAAAATTCTTAAAAAATAAATTGCACTAAATAAATCAGTTTACCAGACACTAAAACTTTGCAAAAATATGTTTGGCTTTATCATCAGTCTTTGAAAAGAAAAACTACATCAATATTTAGCAGTACTCTGATGGCAGGAAATACTTACTAACTGACCTTGCATTACCATTATGTATCTAAATTAAGCTACGTTTAAATGATGCAAGCTTGTGTAAAAATGTCAAATGCATACATCTCATCAGATATTCTAAACATTTTAAGATACTTAATTAGAAAGTCAATTTCCTTAAAATTCATGTATTTTATGGAGGTTAATTATATAAGAGTTCTTCACAATAAGATTCCTAAAGAATAGTGATAAAGAAGAGAATTCAAGAACATGTTTACCATTAAAACTATTTTAAAATTGGAAAGACACACATTATAATCCAAGTACTCACTTACAACATAATATTTTGATTGAATTCCTGTTATAATTGATATTATGGAGAAAATAAAACAATTCTATTTATCTTTGAGACTCATCACTCTCAGCTACTTCATTTAAAAGTTATACTATTTGGGTGATATTTACATCCACAACCCCTTTCATTTTTAATTTTGAGACAGGGTTGCCCTAAATTTCTCATGCGGGGCTTTGCCTTCACCTCAGGGACAAGTGGGATCCACCAGTTTTCCCAGGTTCTAGGAAAACTACTGAGAGATGAAACTCAGTGAGCGTCTAGTTGCTGGGAGGGCAGCATGCACAGGAAATGGGGGTCAGACGCAGTTTGCACCATCATTTGCCCGATTCATCAGTAATTTGATAGCCCCTGGCCTTTATCCTGGAGAGCAAAGCAGCAAATATAATTTCATGAGTTCAAGGAATTTTGAACCACAAGACGGGTCCTGGAATCCCAGGGGAGTAGCCAAGTCAGCCAGGACTGTGGGTGCATCTGCAGTATGGGAAACCCTGCCAAGCTGTGCCCTGTAGTCTGCATTAAGTCTGCATGCTACAATCAGAATTGAATTGCAAGGCTGGATACTCAAATCTAGGGAATTTTGTAAGAGACTGTTGTTAAAAAGCCACATATTTGATGTACAAAGCCCTTTGAATAGAGTAACAGTTTTTCCTTCAGATTTTATTACTTACTGCTAAAAGAATTTCAGTATTCTCTATTGTACCAGAAGTATTTGACTGGGGTCTTACAGGAATGAATAGGGTATTTTTATGCTGGAATGGACTGGAAGGCATTTTGGTCAAAGGTCATGACTAAGAAAGTATGAGAAATACATATCTTAAAAAATAAGCTAAATATAAATTTTCCTTTTCCCTATGATCATATATACACAAAGGATAGCATTTTATACTTTAGCAACAATAGCAAATCCCCAAGTATATGTAATCAATAAAATATTTAATTATATAAAAATTTAAAAAATAAACATGTCAACAGCTTTCTTTGAAATCAACCACCAACCAGAAAATCTCGTATATGGAAACTATTTAATTCACAGTCGCTTCAGAATCTTAGACATGAACACAAACTAAGTAAGTGATATGCAAAATAAGAAATTATAAAACTTGAAAAATGAACATAGACACACTTGAATTAATGCAGTCTTGCCAAGGCAAATAAGAGATAATCAAGATTGGAATATTTCAAGTCTCTCCTAATTATTTAAACAACAGAAGTGAAGGTGAAACAAAACTGCATGTTTTAAGCAGGGTGTGGTGAGGTTTGCCGTTTATAAAATTTATTCTGAGTTTCTGCTGGAAGAATATGTGAGTAGAGAAGCCAGGAATATTTTTAAGGAGTAACATTAAGAAATCATCTCCACTATACTAGTGACACCAGAAACACAGGAATGTATAGAAAAGGTGTTTTCCAAAAGAATGGAAGGAATAGGAAGAAGAAGGATTCTGATAAGTAAAATTAAGCCTACCAGAGCCTAAACGGTTAAGTTTACCAGTGATGAAAGATCTAGTAACATTAAAGAAAGAAAGTCTCGGAAATTCCTCCCTAAAATATCACTAGCATGGCAAATGAGTCTCAGGGGCCTTTGCCATACTTTTGCCCCATCAGAAATGGTTAGATAGGTTAGGCATGTCTTCCTTTAGGATAACACAGCAGTGGGAATGTCTTATAATACTTGCAGATTAAGCTCAACAGGGAGAAATCATCTCTGTGTGTCCCTGTACTTGGCAAGAAAGAGACGTGGCATTATACTTATATTGTGAAACTCATCTTGGCTGAGAAAGCCAGGTCTTGAAATTTGCTTGCCAAGAGAGTAAAATGATACAAATATGCATGTTAAATTATACATAAATATGCATATGCATGGAGCCACCCCCACACACCATGGCTGGTTGATAAATACACCAAAGACTGGAATTGCACTCTTTAGAGAGTCAAATGGTTGTCTATAGGAGCTCAGGATACATTGCACTTGGAGAAAATACTAAGCCCTATTCACTGCCGCACATTTTCCAGAACACATTTAATCTGGGTTCAAAGGGATTTGAGGCTCCTGAACTGTTAGGACTTGAAAGATGAGAATGGGTTGCTGATGACATGAGCCACAAATCTCGAGCATATGGAAGGGGCTGACCTGCTGTGCTCCACAAATGAGAAATTTGTCTCTCTTGGCTTTTAAAGAGGTGCTATGTGCTGAGACACTGGAAAGAACAGCTCCACCAGGAAGGCCTGGAGTGACGGTCCTGTTATTCACGACACCTTGCAATTTAAGTTTGAAGCCCAGTCTAATGTGGCGGGAAAGAGGTCAGTTGTAACAAACAGAGGGGAAAAGAGCCCCACAGCTGTTCCTGTCACCATCAAAGTTCCTCAACCACATTTATATTTCAAATGTGAGGCACAAAATCGGTTTGAGGAAATAGAGTAGTTTTTTGCTAAACAAAACAGAATGAAAATAGTGTACTTTATTCCACCACATAGAACTGACAGCCAGCATGGTGTGAGTTAGATTTGAAAACCTTTTTGTTGGGAGGGGGGTGGAGTGTAGATTCCTGTTTATATAAATTAATTTATTGATTTTACTTACTTTTTAATAAAGTTAAATAATGAAAGATCAAATAACAAATGATGCTCAACCAACCTCCATTTCTACCTTCACTTGTGATTTTTTTTAAAGGTATTGATGGTTCACATTCTTTTCTTTTCTGTTTCTGTCCTGACCCTGTAAACTATTCAAAATGCTAGTGAGCTGCAGAAACTGAGCTATGTTTACATTAATAGCACCTGGAATTAGCTTCATCAGGTGACACTTGTAGCCTTATTAGGTAACAGTGGAAATAATTTGGACCTCTAATTACTCTCAGGAAGAAGAGGAGACACCTGCGCTGTCACTGTCGTGCCTCCTCTCAAAGGCAGGTTTATGGGATTTTTCTTCAACTCGCCAGTCTTAAGCATCCTCAGATCAATAATTACAGTCCTTAAATCTAACTCCCCAAGAGGAGTATCCTTCCCCCTCTCATAAAGCTGTCTTTCATATATCACTCTGAAATATATATCTTAATGAAATAATGTGTCCAAACAAACACGTTTCTCTTTGGATGACACAGTGGTCTGGCTGCTGGTGAGCAGAGGAGGCAAAACATGAAGGTGGTACTGATGATAGTGATTAAAACACCAGCTCTGACAGGGCAATAACTATAAAATCTTGCTGCTAGTAATAATCTCTACAATACAACTGCAATACTGGAGTACCATATGTCACAGCATAGCAATCCATCTCTCTGAGTGTCACTTACTTAAGCAGGTTCCAGAGGAGCCTATCATTATTTTTAAGTAGGAGGAAAGGACACAATCCCATTGCTGTCGTACATTAGTCACACTCATTCTAGCCTTTGGCGGACTTATTTATTTCCACAGAAAGGAGTCTATAAACTTCAAACTATTAGATCAGCTATCAGCAGATCTGTAGTCTACGTTTTCTTGGTACTATACTTTGGAAAACATATTCCTTTAATCTGTAGCCTTCTAAGAGCATGAGTTTGCATTATAATCCTGTTTAATGTAAACACCAATTTTCTGAAATGTTACTGATTGCCTATATATCTATATCTACATTATTAACATTAAGAAGAAATCAATACCTACTATTATATGAATAGATTGGTCCTAAAGACAACAGCTGACAGGATAATAATTCAGCAAAATTGTCTTTAGCACTTGACAATCATAGAGATAACTTGCCTTCTGAACTATGCTGAACATTCATAAATTGATAAGTAAATTAATTGTGTTGTTATAGGGAAATGAAAAGTAATCATTTCCAGAGCAGATATTTGTTGGCAATGCCATCTAATTTTCTAGGAGCTAATTGGGCAAGTTATTTATATTTGGGGCTGCTTCATTCCTGTGTAAGAGAATAAGATCACTTGCCTAAGAAAGTTGCTGTGATGACGAAATTGCACACATATATTGTAATGTATTGGTCCTTAGAAGAGTTCATGATAAATTCAGCATCACAAACCACTACTACTGTTATGTTGTTATTTACAAGAGCTAATCATGGAGTTCAAGGAGATTGAATTCAAGTCTACTGTTGAGTCCCTGCTGGATAATATTAAGTCATTTCATTCCTCTGAGAACTGGGAGGCTGGCAGTATGTTCTTCAGGCTTTGAGGCGTACGTCAGACCATTTTCCTTAATCTCTTATGCCAACATCTTTCACAGATTTAATTTAGCTACTTATAATAACTGTAGTGAAAACTCTTGGTAAAATTAAATATTTTTATTAAAATAAAGACAGTAATCTATCCAAGAACAGAGAATTTGCTTGCAATTTACAACATTTTAAAATCCCAAATTCCACCAGAATCATTTCTCTGAGTACATCCACATAATCTTCAATTGCTCACGTCTTACCTGGGGTATTCTCAAAATCTGATGCAAAGATCTGAAACTGCTAAATCATGTCACAGGAACAGGTGCAAAGGTTTCATCTCAACTGTAAGGTAAAATGCAGCTGGCATGTAAGAGTGAGACTAACAGCCACATTCTCATCTCTGTGCATGTCTCCAGCAAGGTAGTATTTCAAATTTCCCAGCAGATGGGAAAGAAAACACGAGGACAGCTTGTTAGAAAAAGACCCAGACTGTTAAGTCCATCACAGCTCCCTTTTTCTTTCCTCATTAATTCCCTGATCCTTATTCCATTGTATAACTTAACAACTATTTCTAGAGGCAAAAAGAAAAAAAATGCATCTAGTTCTCACCACCACCTGCTAGATGCCTGTGTAGGTCTTGAGGCAGAAGGCAAAAGGTTTTCCCTAAATGAGAAGCCAGCAGGACACTTTCACCCGCTCTGCAGGAGAGCGACACTTTCAATGAATTCCAATGAATTCCACATACCTGCTCTTTTGTGTCAATGTTTGACAGTACAGGTAAAAAAGGCATTTTACTCCTATGAGTACTACAGGTTGAACTATGCATTCAAACAGAAACACATCATTGAGGACTTAAAGGAAAAAGATGAAAGGGGAGAAAGGGCTCTACACAGGAAAGAGAAATGTTATTTGACTTTAACACGTATTAGTTATCCAAATACGACTTAGGGGGATGCACACTGAAGCTGCTTTTGTATTCCCCTATCATTCACTCTTATTGCAACGAAGCTAGTGGTGTTCCCATGGAGATACCTCACACTGTTCGTTAGGTTTTCCTTTATAATTAATGATTAATGCCATCTCCTAATTACTGAGAGTAGGAGGTTCAATAATGTAAAGGATAGCCAGAAACTTTGAATTCCTGTGGCTTCCCTTTCAGTCTGTTACTAATTTGCGGGGCTAATAAACGAAGCTCACTTAAGTTTCCTTTATCATAAAAGCAAAAAATTTATAATAAACATACAGATTCTAGAAAGGGAAACTACAGTCTAGGTTCTATTTGCATGGCCTTTGAACCTTATTGAGCCCACACAGGCACTTTTGCTGGCAAATATGTTTAAAATGTTTGGATTATTATGCTAATACTTCAGGATAGCTCCAAATAACTCGTAATTGAAGTAATAATTTAAAGTTTGAAATGCTATTGAAAAAAAGTTAAAAAACTGGAAGCAGTAGACGAGGACTCCTGCATGGCAAATTTGGCTAAGTCTTACAGCTTCCTGCAATGTGAACTTTGCTTTATATTTTATCAGACACAAGCAAAACATCGGTGACCTCAGTGAGCCCGGATTTTATGAGGCCAACTTCTCATAACCAAAGTACAATTCTTTGCCATCAATTCAGTCAAGAACACTGCAAATAAGAATGGCTGGGCATGTGGCTTTGTTATGGCTGTTGCTTGGAACCATTATCACTTCCCATTCTAGTACTTGCCACTTAAAAGGAGAGTAGTTTTTTTCACGTCGCGGTTTCAGTGGGTTCAGTCCAAAGTTGGCTGGCTTAAAAGGCAGAGTCAACATGGACGAGAAGCATCAGAGAAGCTGGCAGTTCAAGACATGGTGGCCAGGAATCCAAGAAAGAGAAGTCAGGAGCCAGGAACAGTATTGCACCCTTTGAGGTCATGCCCCAGTACCCCACCTCTTCCAACTACACTGTCCCATGAAGCCCCATTTTTAGCTAGGCACTTGCCCATAGAATAATCATCACCTGATGACTACCATGGTCTCATAATCCAATCACCCTCAGTAAAGTCCCAATCCTGAGGGCAGGAAACTTTCATTTACATGGGAAATGTTAGCTCTAAGCCATAAAATAGACATATACGTAGCAATGGGAACATCACTGGTGTTGTGGAATTTAATACCTAGCCATGATAGTTGCTTGAGCACTAAGAATAGTGTAAGTAGAGTTGTAATTCTACTACTATGGTTCAAAAGTTATAGGATACTTGCAATGGTATGGACCAAGGGGAATAGGAAGGGAAAGAGAGAACATCCAGAAACTATGCCCGGAAGATGTTTCTAGACCAACTGTACCCAACAGATCTGTAAAGCAAGATACAATATAGCGCAAAAAATAACCAGTGGGACTAGGGCTGTAGCTCAGAGGTAGAATGCTTACCTAGTAAGCATGAAAGCCTAAATTCAATTTCCAGATAATAGCAACATTTCAAAAAGGTAGTGAATTACTAGAAATTAATTTTACTAATAATTTCTATTTAACCCAATGCACTCAAAATATCATGTGACTAATAACCAATAAAACACTAATGTGTCTTTATAGATCCCATTTCCAAACTAATGCTTTGAGTTCAGCATACATTTACAGTTTTCAACCTTTCGTCTAAATAAGCCACATTTCTAGTGCTTAATCATGATGTATTTTTACTCTCAGAGAACATTTCCATAATTGCAGAAAATCTATAGACAGCATAGCCATAGAATACATTTCAAATGTAAGAAATTTTGTACAGTGCAGGTATATGGCATATAATGAAAGCCTAAATATATATATATATATATATATATATAGGAAAAATTATGTCCATTTCTATTGCATTGAGTTGGAGAAGTAAAGCAAATAGACTTAAGTAGATACTTAGTAAATTAGAAAAGTGCTGTTTTTATTTCAACAGCAAAAAACTCCCATAATTAGAAGCAG
>NDGN011448573.1:0-10000 GCA_002564285.1 Tympanoctomys barrerae
TTTTTTTTTTATAGCTCTTGTTTTTATTACTTTGTGTGGACATTCATATGTGTCTTTCAGAATTAAGATTGCATGATGATGGTGTGATGTTTCAGAGGCCTACTGGCAGCATTGTATGAAAAAGTGTATAATTAATCTCGCTAAACTCCAAAATATTCTAATGAATATTTAGTCTAAAGCAGTAATGAATTATGGACTTACACTTTAAATAGGAGTATTTTTGTTCTTGTATTGCAGCATTTTCTAGTAAATACCTGTATGTGGCAATGTAACCAATTACTTGTGTATTATATAGTACGATCTCCAAGATAGAATGAAAAATGAAGTTATAAGCCATAGTATGTAGTATGCTTCTGATTGTGATTTTTAAAGCATGGAAAAGGGGAGTACATACACAGACCTACACATGCATATAAACAAAATATATCAGTGACTGAGAACTGGGAGTCAGTAATAAAATAAAAACTTATGTATTTGTTTGTATGTACATGTGTACACAAACACATATATGTTCTGGTATATTTAAATTATCTTTGGTACTTGTACAGATACTGTGCTTTTAGTTCCATCAGCAGTTTCTTTTACAGTAATAAGCAAGAAATTAAATATTTAAAATATATCATGATTTTTGGTGGGTTTTTGGTGATATTTTGTTTCCTAATGTTAAAGCAGTTTTAGGTTCTGGTTTGTAGTGAGTGCTAAATTAGTAAAATTAGTGCTGGGAAATAATTTCTTTAGATTTAGTGATTTAGTTGTGTACTAACAAACATATTCTTTATGCCATTTTCCTTTTATAAAAATATAATAATTGGTGGATATGTGATACAGTAAATAAAGCAAAATGCCAATTTTAAAATCTAAGTAATTGATAGAATTTAGAAGTTTGAATATTTTTATAATGTTGAAGATAATTGTAACCTTTAATGAAGAAATTGTTAAATGAGAATATTGTTATGTTACTAGTATAATATATTTGATGTTCTTTTTGTCCATTGAATGTGAAAAATCAGAACCTCTTTTTCTGTTAGCAGAAAGCAATTTTAAGGTCATACTATTTGATATAAATCATATTTTTTCTTCTGATGGAAATTGTTTTATCCTTTAAAGCAGTATTATGACCATTAGTAAAGGTAGATGAAACATTTATGAGGGTTTATAAAACCCTTTTTCGAAATAAACATAAATTAGAGCAGACAAGAGTTTAATGACTATTTAGAACTTTTATTCTTCTATTTTAGGGAAACTGGAAACATCAAAGCTGGATTAGAACATCTGGTAAGTTCTAATTTTCTCTTGAAGATTTGCATCATCTTTGATATCTGCATTCTAAATGAACACTTTGGAATGAGCTTTGAATACCTTGTATTGAGAAAGTCAACCATTCCCCAAAGGGTCAGCTTGCTGTTATTATGTGAAGGCACTTACATTTTCATTTATCTTATCATTCGACAGGAATTTAAAATTGTTTTAAATTATCTTTCTTTTCTGATGTAGAGATGAAATAAAATGAATGGCAATTCTTGGATTGATGATTGCTTTAATTGTGAACAAAAATTGTTTGGTGCAGAATTTTTGGCATATCTTGTTCTGACAAAAACAAGCTTGCATTTAAAAAAACAATCAAATATTGCATGCATAAATATGGTATGTTTTAGCAATTTAACAGCACTGAAAGAATTGCACAGCTTTGTTTTTCTTGATGTCTGCTTTATGAATAATGCAATGGTTTAAACTACATTCAATTTTAGACTACAAAATAATCGTGATACCAGATTTTTGGTATAAGGAAAGATTTTTAAAGAACAAGTAAAACAATCTGATTTAGCATTAAAATCTGTCTAATCTAAGAATTTGAAAAATAGTAGTATAATTACTGGCCTGAAACTCACGAGACTCAGTGCTCACTACAACATTAAGTAGTTCATTTAAACAGAGCATTATAAAGTCATGCTCTGGTTTCTAGTCAAATCCAGCTGTTGAATAATTAATGGCAGAGATTCTTTTGTAAATACAATCTAAGTACTTTTTTAATGCAAGACTTCATTCATATAATATACTGTAGCTTTGTTAACTATTAATGTACTTTTGTTCTGCTTCCACATTAAAAAAAAAACTGTAGCAAGAGGCAGCTTCATTTTGATTACAGAAATTTCTGAGTTGGAAGGGATTTTGGCTTTTGTTTTAGTAGCTAAAGGAAATCAGGGAATCATAGATCTTTAACAGTATTCCTAAAAGTTATATATTGACTTTAAAACACAGGATGTAATTACCCAGCTATTTTTTGGAGTAGAAATAAATAAATAATATTATTATCATCATTATGAAGTATTTTCTGAAGCCATATTTATGACACCAACATTTAAGACCTAAGCACATTAGACAAAAAGGATACTATGAAACATCACAATCCGTATCAACTGGAAGCTTGTAAGAAGGAAAAATGGCTACCACAATGTAAAATGGACTTTGCATTTCTCTTATACATTATTTATTAAAAGACTTTGTTCATTTCTTCTGGAAATAATAGTTTGATTTTTTTGTCAGTGTCATATTTCTATACTTATAGTAGGATCTCATTTTCATATGTAATTCACACACAATCTTATGTAGCAGTGATTTTCTACCTGCCAAGAAAGCACTGCCAAAGAGGTGATTTCCAAGACTCCTACTACCTAATTTTATTAGAGTTGTTCCACTTCTAGTTGTCTCATAAACTTTTGAACTTTTAAATAGGATTCTCTAGCTAAAAGTATTTAAAAACCTTTGATAAAGCATATGCATTTATTAAAATCAGTGACAGTGCATTAACTGCTTCCCTATTCTCAATCCTAAATTATATTTCCTTTGGATCTGGGTCATGCACATCAAATATATCTCAAAGCTAAGAATTTTAGGGATAAAAGAGCCATAATTACCATACAATTAGATAATAAATTACGGAAGATTTTTTTTTCAGAAAACATAACAACTTTAATCATGCTTTAACATAGGGCAACATTGCTCAAAAGCACACAGGAGAATGCTCCCATTCAAAATCATATTTCCCTTTATACAGTTCCCTGTAGGACACACTTCTATTTGAAACACTTTGGTATCTTCCTATTAAGATACAAATGATTTTAATGTTTTTTATTTAAGTTGTTTGGAAGACTGCAACTTTATAATTGACCTAGTATGAACTGTTATAGCTATCTGTCTATTTACATGCACTGATAATTCTTACCTATGTAAGAAGGTTTATGCTTGCGAGGAGTAGGTAAGCTCACAATTTATGAGTTAGGCATTAATAAAATCTGTTCCATCTAGTATCTTTGGACTTCTATGATTTTCTCTTTCTTTCCCACTGAACATACATGTAGAGTTCTTGCATTCTAGCATGTGTAGCCTTTGTTTAAATTGGCCATATAGCCAGATACAATGAGAAGTAGTGATTGTAGTTAATTGATTTTTTTATGATGTAAATTAAAATGAGAGTATCCTGCACATTTGGAATTAATCTCTTCTTTACCCTTCTGTAGTCCTTGTCTTTTCTAAGTTATTTATCTGGGTTTTCATAGAGAATTGGTCTTGTTTGAATGCTAAAACAGTAAAGCTCAATATAAATTTTTAAAGAATGGCATATAGCCAACTTACTCTTGCCACCAGGAACCATATTGCACTGTCTTTTTGTTGTATGTTTATGGGCCATTGGACCCATACATCTGTGTAAACCCTGGAAAAGAAAACACGGGCATGTAGAGCAAAGCATGGAACGGCAGACTGTTCTTTGCATCCTCTTCATAGGCTCATTTTCTTTCCTTAAGTCCTTTAAGTCTTTCAGGTCCTTATTCAGCTTTTGTTCTATCATTCCTTTCTATGTTGCCAACTTTTCTGGGGATTGTCTGCCATGTTGTTTTTGCCAATACCATTTTATTTTCTTTTTACAAAAGGTTATGTTTAAAATCTGTAAAACCTATGTCTGTTTAAAGTTCTAGACAGAGCTTTTGAGTATTATTGCTTTGTTATCCATTGATTAATTTTTGCCTGATAATTACAAAATGGAGATTTTTCTTTCTTTTTTTTACAAAATGGAGATTTTCTAACTTTATTGCTATTGTATATTAGCAGCTATCATTCTACTGTGAAGAAGTGCCAACTATTTTTACTTTATGAATCTTTTCACTATGATCAAAGACTCAGCGATTTTATCTTAGTAGTTTCAGAGCACTCCAAACTAAAAGGGGCTCAAGATTTGTAGTCCATCCACACATACAATTGAGTGTAATTATGTTACTCATTTGAAATATGGTTCCAGTTGTTTTTGTTTCCATTGTGTGACTTTATTGCCATGCTTGCTGATTTAATATATCTTTGAATATGTACTACAATGATAACATGTTTCCCTATGTCAAAATTATGTACACTGGTATTCTCAGAGAGGTGTGTCTTCTCTACCTTTCTAATCTGTTCTTCTCTACTCCCATGGGCAGTCAATTTTTTTTACTTCTTTATCATTTCTTGAACTTAAAAAAATTATGTATGTGTATGTACATGCATATGTATAACTGTCTCCTCTTTTTAATGAAAAGTATCATATTGTCCATATCCTTTTTTGTACTTAGCTTATTGTTATGTTGGCTATTTTTGCTTAGAAGTACATCCTAGAAATTATAATCATTATATTTATCTTTATCCCTATTGTATCTTTTTCTTATTTGGCATTGGTTTCTTTAGTAAGGTTCCTAGATTTTATTTGCATGATTACCACTCTTTTATAGATTGTGGCAGAATTTATGCTATTCCTGGGTCAGAGATGAAATATTTTATTACTGACTGTTCAAAGGTAGCCAGAGTTATCTTTATGTAGATAGATTTCTCTTGACTCTCATATCCTGTGGAGTTATTTTTCATAGTGGGTTTATGTGATAGATAAGGAACTCTAAGAATAGTTAAAAGATGGCTATAAAACCTGCCCAAATTTTGAGAAAGAGAAAGATGTCTTTGTTATGCTGTTGGTCAAGTAACAAAACTGTTTACCAGTTCAGGGAGAACTTCAATGTGTGTATGTCTTTCATAAATCCAGAGCCTTATGCATGCTAACTGCATATTAAGCACCTATGCTGTCACTGAGCTACAGTCCCAACCCAGAAAAACACCTCTGAGTAGACCTTGGGTCTTAAGGAATTATCTTGTAGATGTCCTGCAGTCTTATTAGTAATAGAATCAGCATCACCAGAACTAAACATAAAATGTCTCACAGTGATCTTCCCATATTATCCTTAAAAGAAAAAAAAAATGAGTGAGATTATTTTGATTGCTTAAATAGATTTTATGGTAAATAAAGACTATATAAGTCTTTATTAAATGAAATTATTTAATAATTATTTAATAATTTCATTTAATAAAGGAAATAATTTCATTTAATAAAGACTTATAAAAAGATGAAAGACCATCTAACAATGACCCTAAAGTTTTATCTTTTACCACAGAAGAGTTAATTGACTGTTAGTTCTTGTTATATAAGAGGATTTTGTCCTTTGTTGTTTTCTAACATTTTACATTTTAAAATGACTAATAGACTTGATTGAAGTACTATGAATTAAAACATTTACTTTGTAGTTTTTAATGCACTCCAGTGTGATCATTGATATTAACACACATTTTGTTTCTACTATTACATAAAAATATTGATGATAAGAGTCTTACCATTGGGTTGCAGTATAGCTATTACTATTTTATAAGCAAACTATATAAATAATGCTATTCTTTTTATTGGTGGAATGATTGAGATCAGAAAATATTGGCCTGAATTATAAGAAAAATTGTCAGCTTTTCAAGACAAATACTATAATAGTTTGTGACTTGAAAGAAACCTGCTGTATCATGCATGCATCCTTTGATGAGGAAGGCAGTGATTTATCCCAAATAAGAATAACTTCTAAAGCTTCTCTTGTTCTCTTTTCTTAAGTGTCAAAAGTAGAAGTGGGTTGGAGTATGGAAGCATGGTCACCTAGGTCAGTTCATCACTATCTTCTCATGTACATGAAAACAGCTGAGGTTCCTGTTTCAGTGCAAACTCTTGATTCTGTGGGTGTGGAGTCATAGAATTAGGAAATTATGTGTAATTACCTGGAAAGAAAAACAAATCAAAGACATTGACTTTAAAGTCCTATATCCAGTGAAGAAGGCTTGACTCTGGTGAAGCATCTAGATGTTATCTTTATGCTCATTTAGTTGACTCTGCAATCTCTTGATTGATTGGTCAAAAGCTCATAAAGCTAGAGAGAAGGGCACACCACAAATTTATAGAAGGACAAAAATCTTAAGATACTTGAGAGGGGTTTTTTCCCCTTTATTTTGAATCCAGATATTAAATTTTATTCTTAAAAGGCTAGAAATACATATTAGAATCAATATTCCTTGTTCAACTGTAGGACATTTGACTAAATAATGATAAATCTTTTTATAAAATGGGTTCTAAATGTTTCTAGTTTTATTGGGATTTGTTTTCTATTAATAGTTGGACAGCAAAAGAACTCTGGAGCCATACCTGTGGGTTTTATCTTCCCACAGAGATGTCATTTTTGTTTCTTATATTGCATCACATTTCAGAGTAATGACCTATTTGTTCTTGTGGTCAAGCCACACAGTCTGACCATTTTAAGTGTCAAAAAGCAACTATCATTATTAGCATATTTAGATTATTAGTGGTTTATCAGAATATTGTTGCTGCTTGCCAGAAATGTAGGATAGCCCATTGCTCTTACATACTCATCAATAATAATATCAGGTTCTAATAAAACCCTTTCCCTGTGTTTAGTCTTTTTCATAATGCAAATGAAATAGCTGTATTTTAGTTCTTTATTATAAGAATATTGACTTTATTTAAACACAAATATAATTACAGTTGTTAACATTATTCATTTAAGGCTTCAGTTAACATCCAAAATGAACTAGCAAAATGCAACAAAACCCCACAAAAGATATGACCCCATTCTAAACTCTTTTGTCTTGTTGCGTTTTTAATATCTCAGCTGTAGTTTTATATTTTATCACTGTGTTCAGAAAAATTGTTTTTGACAGTTGTCCAACTGAGTTTGTGAAAATAACTATCTCCATGCTACCCATATACTATATGTTTATCGTCACTGATTTAAAATATTTATTATCTTATGCCACTATTTAAGGTCTTTAGTTTAATCAATCTCTTTCCTCCCCATGTTTTATTTTTCTTTTTTAAGACAATGTTTATTGGAGGTTTAGAGTAAAAGTTCATATTAAAATAGAATCAAATTGATAGTGCAGTGAAACATTGTGAAGTTTTCTTCTTTCCAGAAGTCCAATTCCATAAATCATTCTGTTTTATCCGTCAAATGTATGATATGAATGAATTCAAATTACAATAACTTTAATGTGGAGTAAGTGTCAATGTCATGTTACTGTCATGATTTCTTAGGCAATTGACAGGTCTTAAATCTGGAGACCACCAGATTCTACTCAGAAATAGTGCCATTATTAGTTGTGCATTTCCTTGATAAATTTTGATCAGTTACTAGTTTATTAAAAGCTGCTTCTACAGTAAATGAGTAATAATTATCAAGTTGTCCAAATAGAGCAAAATTAGATCCTGTCTCCGCCCTCCTCCAGTCCTTCTTATCTTCCAAAGAAAAATCTTGTCTGTTCTATTTCGTATTGTTTTTCTTTTTTCTTTTCTTTTCTTTCTTTCTTTATTTATTGACAGAACTGGGGATTGAACTCAGGCCCCTGCGCTTGCCAGGCAAGCTCTTATTCTACTAAACCATCTCCCTGGCCCCTGTCTGTTCTATTTTGAGGAAACAATAATCATGTGAGGAAATAACATCAAGCTAGCATTTAAAAAAAAAAAGACAAAATGTCTGGTAATTTTTGTGACATTACTAGTAGCATGAGATTTATATTTATTATAAAAACAATTTCTACAATGTGCTCTGTGCAGTTTCTATCTTCTTGAGAACAATTGCCTGGAAAAGCAAAATCACACCGATAAAGTCAGTGGAATTGTTTTAGTGAAGAAAACTGGAGAGTAAAATTGTATTAAATTAATAACCTAACAAGTATAGAACAAGTAGAGATGCTTTCTTTCTCACTAATGAGCAAAATATTCAAATAAAATGTTTATCAACACACACACAAAAATAAATAAAAATAAAAACACTTTCTGACTTTTATGTTCATATTCTTAGTAAGCTTTTAAAAGTAAAACAATATTCTGAATGTACCCACTTTCCCACTGTCAAAGGTGTGTAAGTCAGACCTTCTTGAAGGTACTATAATAATTTCATATTTGTACATTTTTCTGTATTACCATTCAGGACATTGTAGGTTCTGCTTCACTGCAAGGATTCACAAGAGGTACCTCGTAGTTATTTCAGGACTTTCTAAAGATCTAGCTTATACAACTGTAGAAAAAGAAGTAACAGTAGAAACAGCAGGGTTGTTTTAATTAAAGTATTAAGAATTAAGGTAGAAAATCCTTCTATCACAATGAAATCTTTAGCCACAGTCATTGCCATTTTCCACAGAGTCATAACATAAATATTTAATTTTAAAATACACAGCCTGTTTGTTTTAGGAAGGGCTCACAACAAGGTGTCAGAAGAATGTGATTTTATTTTGTGGCCTCCAGCCAGGCATACAACTGTTGTTCACTTTGTTAATTTGCCCCTTACGTTTAGAGTTGTGAAAATAGTGTGTGAAAATTGATCGAAGCATAAGACTTCATACAAGTGTATCATTATTGTGGTAGGGAGAGAAAAAAATCTGTAACTCTTTCAGTTATGTGAGTAGCTTTAGATAACTAAAACCAATGTCCCAAATTAACTGTACTTATAAAAAGCCGTGAGAAAATAGTATCCTTTATCTACCTACATCTTTTAAAAATAATGCCTGTGTATTTGTGATTGATAAAACTGAAATGTAAAGCAAACATCAAAATATATTTTGCCTGCCACCAATTTAATGTTTAGCACTTATGCCTCATACATTTGTAAACATGCACACATACATATTACATGGTATTTTATTGACTCATTGAAATGGAATTATAGCATAGATGATACTTTATAAGTGTTAATTGCTATTTTTTCTGCTAGATACCACATATAAGCATATATATATATAATTTTGTTTTTCATATCAAAATATTGAGTTAATACTGTTGTATTTTATTTCAAACATTTGTAGGCGAAGTTTGAGAACCACAAAATTTGTATTATAGAGACAGTACATATTTCCTATTATTGCCACTGTTTTTTAACCTTGACTACAATATATGTGTAATCAACTCAATGATCCATATGAAAGAAAATTTTATTTGATAGCTTTAAAAAAGTAAAACTGATCATATTAGAAAAAAACGTGACATCTTTAAGTATTTTCCCAGGTATGTTATAGTCTAGCATGCAAAAGTTTGAAATTCTAGCTTCTTTAATATTTTTAATACAATCTTCCATTTTGGTATTTATCGTATTATAATTTTCCTTGTTTAACTTTTAATTAAATATTCAGCTTTGAATTTGCTTTTTGATTATGTTCTCAGCACCTACTTTTGCAGATTTTGAATATCCAGTGAATTATTTGGAAATTGCAAGACAAGTCAGTTGATAACATTGTTTAGTAAAGATATCATAGTTCTCTTTTTTAAGGAGGCATTTTTTTTATTTATAAGTTTGTGTTTAATGGGTGACCGGTAAAATCCAGATATTGAAAACAAGCTTCTAATGGAATCCTTAGTGACTTCTATTCTGTGATCTTGGAAGACAGGTTTTTGTTTTTACTCTTACTAAGCACATACAAGTATTATGTTTGAGAGAAAATTAACTTTTATTGTTTTTATTTGGAAAATTAGCAGAGTAATGAAAATCAATGTGTGAGGATTGGCTGAACTTAGTCTGAGCAGTGGCTGCTTTACCTTTATAGGATTCATGTTGTTGATATGTAGAGTGTGTGGGGTACAGAGTAGATGATTTTTAAGATTCTTCTA
>NDGN011448573.1:12500-16758 GCA_002564285.1 Tympanoctomys barrerae
AGATATAATTAACATAAAATATTGTATTTAACTTAGAAGCACTTTATTCTTCCTGTTATAGGCTATTTTTCATAATTAGTAAAATAACCAATATTTCTCACCTATAATCTTTGTCTTGCTATTTGTCTTATTGAAACCTTAATGGATTTCATTCAACCATTTGACAGGGCTCTTTTATATTTTAAATGTATAAAGCTAATTTTAATAAAATCATTTATACCACAATAAACCAAGGTCACTTTTCTTAAGTGGGCGTCCTTAAAAATTGTTGATTTTCCCCAGTGATAAATAAAAATATTTGTTAAGCAGGCAATTCTCATGTTATCTTTAAAGTGTTTATAATTAAACGCTAACTATAAATAAAACATATAAAATTGCTATCTGTACCTTCATAATCATTAAGATTTATTCTAATTTTAAGTGACATGCCTTGAGGATTTGATAAAGTTGAGAAATAATTTTTAAAAGCATTAATGTAAATCACTATTGTTGATGAATTGCTTTGCATTTAAATAGTCTGAGACATTGTATTTGAAATAATACAGTTGAAAATTATAAATTCTCTTAAAAAATACTGGCTAAAATGTTGTCTAGTGAATTGTTATTCCCAGACCATGTTGTTTCTTTCCAGATCTACTTTTAATACTTTGCAATATTACTTATTTTTTCTTCCTTCAAACCCTCCACTCTACTTTTATTAAAATTTATAAATTATTCTTACTAATGTGCTTCCCTAGTTTATCAGTTTTGATATAAATATATTGTTGAAGAAATTCTACAATAGCAAAATTGGCACTTGCTAAAATGCAATTGCTGGCCTTTATCAAAGTCATTAATAGTTTTGTGTTTAGATACAGGTATCAGCAATGCTTTGGCATTACTGGACTACTAAGATTTGAGCCATTTCAGAACATACATGTTTTACAAAGGAAGTAGTCTAGTAAAAGTATGTTAACTGTATTTCCAGTTACGGTGTTGTAACTGTTTGCACTAGCTGTTTTCATATTAACTAGGTTCATGTATTTCCCTAATAGTGCATGTCTTCTGATGGTTTGAAGTTTGTTATTGGAAATCTCTTTTTAGAAATATTTTTGTTCTTGAAAGATACTAATATTTACATAACTTTTTTCTTCAGATTAGCTTGGATTCTGTATCCTCGACAAAGTCTCCCATATATCTGCTGTCAAAATGAACTGCCATACAAGTTGATAATAAATAGTGTTACTACTTTGAACATTTTTGTCTTGTCCATATTTTATTTCCATATTAAACTATAAATTTCTTAAGGTTAAATCCATTTTTGTATTCCTTGTATAGTACCTTAACATGTGGCATCTGTTTTGCAAAAATTATGCTAAATTAAAATAAGTCTATTAGGTGAATATTATAAAAGCTTCATAACAGTTTTTTCTTTAAATAAATATTCTGCATAGAAATATTTATAAATCTAGATTTTTATATTTAGGCTTGTTGAAATAAATCTTTTTGTTTTCTATAGATTATTTGGTTTCTTTTCCTTGACAATCCAAGGAAATTGATGTAAAGATAATTGTCTGTTTTCTAAAGTATAACCTTCCACATTCCCACCTGCCCTCTACATAAGTATTGCACGTTTACAAGTTTTCAATGAAGGGTGAACAAATTCTGGATATTTAATATGTAGTCACACCGTGATAACTATAAGTAACAATAACCTACTACATACCTAAAAATTGCTGAGATCTTAAATGTTTTTATTGCCAGGCCATCCACCCACATAAATATATGAGAAGATAGATATTTTAATTAGTTTGATTTTAGTAATTATTTGATAGGTATTCATATAGCAAATCATTATGTAGTAATATGACTCAAGTATACACAATTTCATCAACTATAATTCACTAAGTTGGAAAAAAATTAAAATGTGAGAGTTGGGGAAAGTTGTGTATAATAGTTAAACTATCTATGAATTCATATCCGTGAACAAAATAGAAAAAAAAAAAAGCCTTGGCAAGACTCGGGAGATAAAGGAATGAATTTCTTGCTTTTATAAAGAATATTACTTTAATAGTTGTCCCAATTTTAATAGAGAAAATTGGTGTGACCAAAGGGTAACTAATACACTAGAAAATAGCTTTTAACTTGACATATGTAAAGAACTTACTCCTATTGGTGAGAAAAGCTGTCACTGAAAAAAAAAAAAAAAACACTAAGTTACTGAATGAGTAGGAGGAATAATCTCATATGAACATTATTGGAGGTGGCCTAAAGTGATGTTGGATTGTGATGGAAAGTATTTGGCCACGGAGAGTGTAAGTAGCTCTCAAATTTGTGAAATATGTTTCTTTCACAGGTATTTGTTGACCATCAGATACTGTATATAGTACCAGTCTAGGTACTAGGAGCTGACCCTATCTTTGTAAAGTATAATCTAATAAATAGAAGGTACAGACAGTAAAAAATACACAATAAGCATATTTTTGGTAATTCTTTTTAATTTTCTTTGTTTTTTGAGACATGGTCTCACTGTCTAGTTGAGGCTAGCTTTGCACTCAGTAGTCATCTATGCTGTTCTGAAATTTACAGCAGTCCTCCTGCCCTAGCCTCTCTAGTCCTGGAATAGTTATCACTGGATAAAGTGGGACTTTCTTAAAGATAGTGGACCCCATGCCCTGTGTCACACTTTTTACATTGTGCTTTATACTGTTTCACTATTTCTTACACTTCCTTACCATTGTCTTTCCCTTTGTTCAAAATATGTTGTACCACAAACTCTGAACCCATCTTTTGTTATTTGTTCAGAAATCGTGCCCTTTCCAAAAAGCTTTCAGTGACCCATCTCATCGCTTTTTAGCACTGTGTGTATATTTGCATTAATGAGGTTACCTATCTCTTCACAATTATGTAATTATAAGTGACCAGAAAATATTCACTTTTATATCCAACTGTCTAATAATAGTAGTCACTCAGTAAATGTTTTTAGGCAAATAAATAGGTGCTTTGCCTTAAGTTGGTCTTTTATGTTTGGTAACTTATGTATATATTAGTTCATATTTAATGTATTTTAATATGCCCCAATCATGAGAAACTTAGATACTCTGATATAAGCAGATATTTGATCTTAATAATTTGTACCTGTAATGAGATGTTTACAAAGGCTTTGCTAGCTAGTGGGAGCAGTGCCATCTATTGGCTGTTATCCAGATTGTATCCACTATTGTGACTTATACTGAAGATTGCGCAGAGTATTACTGAAAAGTTTGTAAAAAAAACGCATTTATAAAATTTTTTATCATAAGTTCACGCAAATGTTAATAAGCCTTACTGTGTTATCAGATTCAAGTTTCAGAAATGACATGTTTTCCTTTAGGGTTAAAATAGCATACTCAAGATATTCAGGACGGGAGAGATACACATTTTAAAAATATTTTATTATATTTTAGTCATATGTGAACTTTCTTTAAAGAAGAAAATGCCTTGTTACTTCCTATTTACCTTATAGATTCTGGTACTATTATCATGTTCCTTAATGTACATTTATGAAACTAGCTCTAAATCCCTAGTTACAGTACATAACTATATAACTATAAAGTAATAATGAAATTACAATAATAAGTAATACATACAAATTCTGTTATGTGATAGGCACTTTGGGTTGATAGATAAGTACATATTATAGGTAATGTACACACGCACACACACCTTCAACCCTTTACAACAACCCTGTGAAAAGGCACAAAAACCCTTCAGTAATCAATTCCAAGAGAATAAAATTTCAGAAATAAGATATAGGAATCACCATTTCAAAACTCATATTTTTGACTTTTTGGATCTCACTTAAAAATTATAGAAACATTTTTAGTACTTTTTTTATTTTCATTTTCTAGGAAGGTGACTAGGGTAGGGATAGCTAAGTGACTTGTTTTGCATTCCACAGCTAATAATTCTATTCTCCCCGTGTTTACAGTAGGCATTCTAGGCTCTAGAGCCCATGCTTATAGTATACTATTATCTTTCAAACAAATCTGCTAACTACACATTAAACGAAAATGTCACGGCTGGCCAAATAGCTCAGCAGATTAAAGCACCTGAAAGCAGGAGCAGGGCCAGAGCCAGAGGCTCGATTCCTGGGCCTGCTATACCGGCCCCACCCCCAGGGCATGCTGAGATGGCAACTGAGACTGGGCATGAGCCTGTAATCCCTGCTGTTGGGAGGCTGTAAACAGGCAAATCACTTCGAGTCCCATATAGTAGTGAGACACTGAACACCCTGTAG
>NDGN011448574.1:0-10619 GCA_002564285.1 Tympanoctomys barrerae
GACTCATAGTGATCCTCCTGTTTTCAGTCTCCCAAGTGCTGGGATTACAGGCACACACCACCATGCCCCATCTTATTCGCAGTCTCAACGTGGCCCAGGGTTGAGGCTGGCATGGCATACCGGGGATTGAGCCCTGGTCCCTGCATCTGCCTAAGCAGGTGCTTTAATCTGCTGAGCTATCTGGAAAAGGCCAGCCTTTTCCTTGAACTTCTAAAACGCAGCTGCTAGAAAACTTTAAATTAGCTATGTGGCTGGTGTCACACTTCTACCACATGGCACTGCTGGAGGCAGCATGCATATACGAGCAATAGTCACCAGTAAGAGCTGACACCTTCCAGACGCGAGAGGCCCACAGCATGACTCGGTTGGCAACTACACAGATTTTGTCTACACATTTGTCAATCTGGTATCTTTTAAGAAGACTGCATTTGTATTAAACTCTATCTTGAGGAATAAATTTTCTAGATGTTGAGATGAAAATACTGCAGGAGCATCTTTAATAGTCCACTAAAATGCAAGCATTCTCATTTTTATTCTAATGAGAGAGATTTAATATAAATTTTGTCTCATCAATCTTTTGGTAGGCAGGGCTGAAATTTTAGACACTATAGGAAAATATGCTCAAGAGACATCAAATGCAGCAGGCAAATAGATTTTTAGAGTGAAACAGACATTTTAATTGTTTTCCATTCTGTTTGTTATTTTTAAAGACAGGGTCTGGCTATATATGGCCTTGAATTTACTATATAGCTCTTTCCTTGAACTCATGGAAGTCCTCCTGCCTCAACTTCCCAAATGCTGGTATTATAGGCATGCACCTCCACACTCAGCCCAGTTCAAATTTTTCTATCTTTGTTTTTAGTCTTCTTTTTTTTCTCTTTTCATTTAGTGCTTAGAAAACAGGAAATGGGCAAAAGATAGCTCTAGAAATGTTAGGGAGAGTCTCGTGGAAGCGTCTCTGTAGAGCATGAGGTCCTCTGGCCAGGAAGGTATAACAGAAAGGGTCCTTGCTGTTGGCTCCATTCACTATAAAGTCTACAATCCCACAGCTACACTGTTTCCTTCCTGTTGCAGTCTCCAGAGATGCTTTCAGCTGCTTTTTGCCATGTCCTGCTCTCATGTGGACAGTGTCTCACTGTGATTAGAAAGTCACTTTTCCCTTTTGTTACAATTTTGTATAAGACATTAAAAAAAAATTCCTCACTGTAGTGTTAACTGATTCCAGGTGTTAAGAAAAAGGTGTTTGGGGAGACAAAATAAACAAGGAAGAGCAACTCACAGGGACTGGCTCACCTTGTGATCAGCAGGCGTCCCGTGGATGTAGTGGTGAACTCCTAGGCCTTGCGAGGCACCCAAGCCCCCTTCCGCAATATTTGTCCAAGAGCTGCTGTCTGCTGTGGGGACCAGTTTCCCAGAAACCAAGGTAAGGCCTGAAGTGTTGATTGTCAGAGTACGCTCAACAGACCTGAAGTAGTTCAGAATTCCTAAGCAGATGCGCTGAAACACAGGAACAACTGAATCAGGACTCCTTTACTGCGTTCCTCCCTATGGAGAAAAATGTGATAGGGACTCAAGGGGTGGGGGGTGTGTGTGTGTGTGTGTGTGTGTGTGTGTGTGTGAACCCAACAGCAAGAAAGGAGCACACCATCCTGCAGAGGGGCTGATTTCCAGGAAAAAAAAAACAGAATAAAGAGCAAAAGCATAAAAATGTATTGCTCCTAAAAAACAGGAATGCCCCCTTTCTAGACGATCAGAAATCTTGGATACATGGAACTGGTGTGTCAGATTAACCCATACCCGTAGCTCCCGCATTCGCAGGTGGCGCAGACACAGAAAGGACAAGTGGGCCCCTCTCATCAAGGCAGGGTCGCTGTCACTGGGCTCAGTCCCATCATTCAAGCCCAGGAGCTGTAGTGTTGCTTTGAAGTTGTACCTTTAGCAAGCAGGAGAGATGCAATAAATATCTTTCACTTCGAAGTAGTTTGGAAAATTCACATCAGATTCAAGTTCATTTATTTAACTTAAGGAAGCTTCACGATAGCTGTCCTTTAAAATGCACTAGAAGGAAATTACTCTATATGAATAAAACTATAAATTTCTCTCAGCAGTCACTCCTGTTAAAAATACAGGCCTGGGGCAAAATATTCATTTAGTTGTCTGGCCTGTGTTCTGTTAACTGTTGTCTTGCTTTCATTCCAATTTCAGATATCTTTAGATAAACTGTATTAATCAATCATACATTTTCCCCAATATTTATTTATTTATTTATTTATTTATTTATTTGTCTTTTTGAGACAAAGTTTCACTATGCAATTTAGGCAAGACTTGAACTCACTTCATGGTCCAGGCTGGCCTCAAACTCACAGCAATCCTCTTGCCTCACCCTCCCCACTGCTGGGATTACAGGCATGCGCCATCGTGTCCAACCTCCCAACCATTTTTAAATTCAACTCCTTGAGTCACCAATAAAATAATTTTGTACCCTGTGTCTTTTCTCTGTTTGACAGGCCCATCAGTTGCTGCGACTTGGCTGAGACTTGGTGCTAGGTCATTTTCATTTCGTTCCATTGAAAGGTCAGCATCCTTCATATTCTATTAAAAAGTTAATGTTAGCTCAGTTCTGCAAACATTTGTAATATTATTAACAAAATCATGGTCAGGTCATCATAAAATTAAACATCATGAGCCATCACACATTTAGATGCATTAGGAGAAGAACATCTTGATCCATATCAACCTGACATGCAAACATTCTACATTTCAACAGCAAATCAAAGGTTCAAGGTTTTTTTAAAAATAAAATTTTAATACTATCTACTTTATTAAAAAGGAAACAGAATAATACTGTTGTTTATAGAAAAAAGGTAAAATAAAAATTTATAACAAAATAAAAGAAGAATATCTGTACTGCATCACATGTTATCTTCAAAGTAGTTGCTCAGGGTACAATGTATGGGCATAAAATTTTCTCCAATTGAAAGCAGCACAAACTTTCTTTTTAATGAATTAAGAGACACTAATTATATAACTGACTTGCATTTTTTTTTCCTTTTTTCTACTGGTCTTTCTCTTTTCAACCATCCTAGTTCCATTTTCCTTTTGAAAGATTCAAGGTTTTTACTAGGCAAATCTTTGTTTTTGCAACAGTAAGCCCAGAGCCTTACATGGAGCTACATCCTTGGCCCTTTTTGAAATTTTATTTTCTATTTTCAGTTTCTCCCTAAATTGCACAGGCTAGGCTTAAACTTGTCCTCCTCTTGTCTCAGCCTGCCAGAGTGCTAAGAATACAGGTGTGTGGCACCATGCCATGCTTCAAGTGTTTGTTTTCTGACAATGTTCATAGCTTTTAAATAACAGCCACCCCACTTCCTGCCTTTTTACATAATGTACTTTGCAAGAAGGCAAGCACATCTATTTTTCAAGAGTATACACATTGGAATCTCTCTCTCTCTCTCTTTCTTTCTTTCTTTCTTTTTTGCGGAATTGGGGATTGAACTCAGGCCCTTGCACTTGCCAGGTAAGCGCTTATTCTACTTAGCTATCTCCCCGACCCCATACACATTGAATCTCGAGCTGCTCTAATCTTAATCTAGCCCTGTTCTAGACCAAAGGTGATCAATGGATTCAAATCCTTTCTCTACACATTGACTACTCGACACCCTCCATTTAGGTCTCAGGCCTGTTTGCACACTTGTCAAGTGGTGTGATCATGGGAAAATAATCCTAAATTGCTTGGAGGACTGCATGGTGGAAGGCATATAAAACCTCTAGCCCAGGGCCTGGCGCCTAGCACGAGTGCTGGAGCCTAGTAAGGAGTTCCTCTCCTCTGTGAGCTGTGGTAGTCAGTCAGCCCTGTGGATCTTTTGTAGAATTCATGGGTTATTCTTATCTCCCATTCTCATCTTTTCTGATGCTCTGAAGGGTGTGATGAAACCCCCAGGGCCCCAGGGAAAATCGCAAAGGAGGTGCTGCTGCCCTTGCTCCTGCCCACAGCCCCCGGGAGCCTCCTCTTAGGTGTCCTCTTGTCCCTGGACAGACCACCCCTCCCTTCTCACAAGGTGTGTTCTGATCCCTACAAAGGCCCTGGCAGCCAACCACTGACGTTGGAAGCCTCCTCTCTGGCTCCCCATGTTCTGCTAGTTGGTTCTTGGAACTGCAACAGGTCCTTGTGGCAGAGATTGCTGGCTATTCCCAAAAGCTCTCTTTCCTTACAACAATTAAATACAGTATTATCTTGGCACTTGGCCACTCAGATAAAGGCACCATTTCTCAGCTGCCCCTACAGTGAGGTATAGCTGTGTGACTAATGAGACGGCTTCCAGGAATACCGCAAGAGGATGCTTCTCCACCTCCATTCTCTACCCTGCTGCTTGCCCACAGCCTCAAACGGTGATGACGGCTGGCCCCTCAGCTCAGACTGGAGTTGAACTTGAGTTGGAGGCCATGTTAGTTTGAATTCCAGGACAGACAGAACTGAGCTATCTGAGAGCTCCGTAGAATGAAGCCGCCACTCCAGCTTGGTGCTTCCTACTTGTGGATGTTACTCTGAAGAGGAGAGAGAAATTTCTAACTCCTTAAACCATCTGTTACTTCACTTTAGCACAAGCAATGGCCAAATCTTATTGTCACTATTATAGTCCCCAAGACTCTAAGACAGAGCAGTGGAGAAGGGAGAATTTGACAGGGACATGGATAAGGGCAGGTGGGAGAGGATGTTGATTATCATTAAGCAGTGACCAATGTGTACAGCCTTAGGAACAGCTCCTTAGGAACAGCTACTTGGTGCTCTTCTGTTCTAGTGACACAACCACAAAATCATCATTTCCAAGTGAAGAACATCTTCATTTTTAAAAATCTGCTAGAAAACTTAAACTCTTTGAGTGGAGCTGAGCCTAAACAACTTTGGGAGCTAGGGGCCTTGTGGAGCCCTTTCCCTCCTAAGCCGGTGGTGCTCTTGGGCTGCCACTTGGCCCTGCAGCGCAGCTCCCAACGGGAAGTCTTGGAGCCACATCCTTGCTTACAGGATTGTGATTTTTTGGGCTGCTTCTAAAGTTACCTAGAATTACATAGGAAGGAACAGAAAGTGACGTCAAGTTACAGGGAAAAACACTTGAAGGACTGACTGAGCAAACCACAAAACTGCTCCTGGAGCAGCAGATTGCCAGGAAGAGAGGAAGAGGGCAGAGACAACCCGTGACGAGGAGCGGGAGATGCCCCAGCATACTCCGGGAAATAGCCGACCACAGCCCACAACAGGCAACGACTCTGGAGGTACCATGAGCCCACAGGAGTCAAGTACATGCAGGTAAGCAGCAAGGCTTTCCCCAAACTAGAATGCCAGTGCCTTCCAGGCCCGCTCTTTCTCCCGGGGCAGGTAGGTCATTTGACCTTTCCCTGGCCTGTGGCTGGGCCTTAGCCAGCGTGACAGGGTTCTTGAAAATTTGAGTTCTAAGATTTCCACTGATTTCCTACTGGGAAGCTGGCAGAGGCAGCAGATAGGAAAGTGAGATGGGAGGAATAATTATAGGAAAAGTAAATGTGTGCTGTCATTTTCTCCTTCCCCAAAACACCTCTACAATTTTTGTGTGCTTATCCATAGGGAGAGGAAAAGACTAAAATGATATATATTCCATATGTTAACAACAGCGTTATTTTAGGTGGAATAGTAATGTTGACTTTTTTTTTTCCTTGTGTTTTTCTGTTTCCAAATTTTCTATGATATGCAGGTAAAATCTATAACAAATATGCTAGATTAAGATTCCTTTCACTGGGATCCACCAGATTTTGTCTATAGAGACACATATTAAGGCCTTAACTGTCTGCCTACCTCATACAGCCCAGGTGAGCTGAGCCTTCTCTGGGTTTCCTGCCTTATTACACAAGAAGTTTTTCTCACATTCCTTGGGCAGGGCTGCCTGCAAGAGACCTTAAAACTAAAAAGTTATACTTTGCTCAGAGGGCCCCAGATATCTACCACGAGCACAGGAATTAGAAGGGTTTGTAGAGATGAATTTGTCTCCGTTGACAGAAATTGCTCAGAAAATGTTTCATGGTAAAAAGGATACAGAATGGAATTATAGATGGAAAATGAGAATAGTGATGTTGGCAGCCTACAGGAATAAAGACCAGTCTGGAAACTGGGAAAAAGTTATGCTTCCCTGGATTCAGACAGAAAGAAGGGACATTTTAAGCAAAAATGTCCAAAGCTGCTAGAGAAGGGAAAAAAAAAAGTGTTCATGATGGAATCAGAGAAAGTTTCACATCGATAAAATCATGGGCCTTCACCTCTCAGCCTAAAGGAACCCGTGTTAACTGCCAACATAAGAAAAAGGCTGTTAGACTTTAGATGCTCATACAGATATGTCAGTAGTTACCCAGACAGTGGTCCCGCTTATAAACTGGAGAGCACTCAGTGTTCTCCCTAGGTCTGGCAAGTCCTGTGCCCCCAGTAATAATAAGAGTCAGTGAGAAAAATGGGATTAAATCTCACATGTAAGAGATCTAAGCTAATGGACCTTCAAAAATTTCTGACTAGTCCTTCTATCATTACAAACTTTAACCAGTTGTTACATTCCAGATTCTTCTGCTAATGTTTCAATAGTTGTTCAAAAGATCTCAAACAGATGGCATATGACATGCTGAGGTCCCCTAGACCCTACCTATGTCATCTTTATGGAAAGTCATTACTGTCTACTTAGTAAAAATCTTTGACTACAAAAAAATCTTTTTCTATGATAGATATATGTCACTATTGTCATCAGAAAGTATTTGTTTTTAAAAGTAAATGTTCTATTGAATTTGATGAGGAGAACCAGGGAAAGGCATTTCATGTTTCCCAGAATTCCTTGCATATGGAAGCTACTGTGTACCACGTTCTCATTGGGAGCACACCTCGGCCTGAATTATCTCTGGAAACAGACCCGGGACAAGTGGCTGCTCCTTTCCCCCTGGGCTGTGAGCAGTGAGGGGGACACAGGAAGAGGTTCCACCACTGCTGCCTAACTGTGCAGCCCAGATGTGATATTTTCTGTCACTTTACCACTCTCTCAGTGGCCAACTTAATTTATGTATTTAAAAATATAAGTGTCAATAGTATGTAGCTTCCACATACAGTTAGTTACCTGAATAAACAGGTTCTTCTTGGGAAGAACATGACTGACTCGATCCAACAGAAGATTCCCCAGAGACCTTGCTGTCCACTGTGTCCTGCTCTGACCACAGCTTGGTATTTTTAAATATTTTTTCAAGAGACTATAAAAAATTTAAAGTCCACCTTGACCAGAGCTCTCTTTTTCTAGATAAATATTAACATTAACAATTATAAATAAAAATAATATATTTTTTATCTTTCATTCATTTTAATGAGAAAAAAGATAAAATAGCAATGTGGAAAATAATATTTTTATTTCTTTCCTAATCCCAGATCTTTTAAATTTAATTTTAAAGAGACAAAATTCAAAACAAGATAATAGAGTAATAATGGTTAAAACATTGTGTATTGTTATCTTTAAATTAGTTACTCAAAGTACAAAATATAGGCATTAATTGTTCAAGAAATATTAGCACAAACCCTTCTTTTCGGTGAACTAAGAGAAGTATATCTTAACTATCATATATACCTATTTTTTTCCTTTTCCCTTTCTTCTTTTCTTCTTTCCCCCATCCCAGTTTCTCTTTCCTTTTAAATAATTTCTTCCCATACTACAATAGCAATTGTACATTTTGGGATCTTTTATACTCTTTCAGCTTCTCAGACTAGGGAGACAATGCAATATTTATACATGTGAGCTTGGTTTATTTCACCTATTGAGTGTGGCCTCAAGTTGCATCCATTTACTTATAAAAGTCTCAAACTTAACCTTCTTTATGGCCAAATAGTACTCCATTGTATAAAAATACCATATCTTAGGGCTGGCCAAATGGCTCAGCAGATTAAAGCGCCTACTTAGGCAAATGTAGCAGTCGGGGTTCGATCCCCAGTGTGCTGTGTCAGCCCCGTCTCTGGAGTGCACTGAGATGGCAATTGAGACTGGGTGTGGTGGTGTGCACCTGTAATCCCAGCTCTTGGGAGGCTGTACACAGACGGATCACTACCAGTCTGATCTACATCATGAGACCTGGTAGATCTAGCTACTACAAGTTGTGCTACAATAAACACAGGTGCACCTGTATCGCTGTGGTACAGTGTTTTAAATTCTTTTGGAAAGATATTCAGAAGGGGAATAGGGAGATCAAATAGGACCTCTGCTCCTAGTATTTTGAATCTCCACACTGATTTCCACAGTGATTGCCCAAGCCTACATTCCCACCAACAATGGAAAAGGGTTCCTTTCTCCCCACATCTCCACCAACATTTGTTATTGGTTGATCTCTCAATAATAGCCATTTCTTTCTGGAGTAAGATGGAATCTCAGTGTTGTTTTAATTCGCATCTCTTGAACAATCAGTGATGCTGAAACTTTTTCATAGATTTACTGGCTGCTTACATTCATCTCAGATGCTCTTTTTTGGATTGGGTCACTCCCAGATCTTTAAATAAATCTGAAATTAGAATTGTGTTAGGGAGGGTTCACCCTTCAATGCTAATGGTAAATTAAAGCCTAACTGAAAATATGATAGAGACATCTCAAACATTGTCAGTGTTCAGACAGTCACACACAGTGCTGAAGTGGAGGTGGGAAGCCAGGGACTCCCGGAAATTTCTGTTGGGGAAGATGACATGAGCACCTCGGCAAGAACTGTGAAAATGAATTGGCTTCTTCTGTGACCCAGAAAATTGACACCCAAGCATCTACTCCAAAGGAACACAAGTACAAGAGAGTTCAGTAGGCATGGCTTTTAATAGGAGAAAAATTGCCACGGGGAGCACTGTCTTCTCTGTGACGTAGAATAAAATGTCATATAGTCATTACCAAGAACAGCAGAATGTCTGTACTGCTGCAGGAAGAAAAATCACAGGATATCTACATGGTGTGACACATCATTTATATGGGAAAATAACAGCTGGGGATACAATGCACTGGCTTAAGCACCTGCTTGGCAAGCACAAGGTCCTGAATTTGATACCCAGTACCAAAAAAAAAAAAAAAAAGAGAGAAACTAAGACACAATTATTATATATGTTTAACATAATATGATGTGATATAATATAATATAATATAATATAAATATCTCAACCCCAGGCCCAGTACTAGTGACTGACCCCAGGACTGTCACACTGAGCTACTTAGCCTTTATTTTGAGACAGGGTCTGGTTAAATGACTGAGTTGTCCAGGCAGGGCTTGAGCTTGTGATTCTCCTAGTCTATATAGGCAACTAAGTTGGATAGAAATTAATATATATTTTGAGAGGGATTGGGCCCTCAAGGGCACAAAAGACAGAGACCTCAAAACTGTGGCTGGAGGCAAATCCAGAGAGAGCCAGGAGGAGGACAGAGAAGCAATGGCCGGGCTGGCAAGATGAATGATGACCTAGGACTGTACTGCAATCAAGACCACCCGGCCCAGGAGTGTAGCTCCCCATCAGGTCCATAGGTGGGAAAGGAGAACGTGCAAAGTCACACTCCCCCTTTCCTCCCTTCCCCCAAATGTTTTGGTTCTTTCTGTGAACCCTCACTACTATTGGATCAATATTAGCGATACTTGTAAGCCTACGGGTTTCTTGTACTCACATAGTGATTTTGTTGTAGCTCACCCCCGATAAGGAGGCTAGGTGGCCAGCCATTCAGGAGCCCTCTCGGAAATCTAGGAGCTATTTTTCTTCCCTTTATTTCCAAAAGAATTCCCCTAGCTTCTTCCTTTGGTTCATGAATTGGACTCATTTCTCAATGTTGTGAGACCACAAACTCAGCACATTGGACATCCAACAGGCTGGAAGTTATAGTTTCCCTATGTCACTCCTACCTGCCTTCCTGTGTATAAATTACTGAAAAATCTGGCAGCAAGGACAGTACTCCTCTGAGGAGATGCAATGGTGACCAGCACTGGGAGATATTATTATAGACAGCTGGGTTAGGTAGAAGTAGTATAGGCAGTGAGATAGGGACAGAACCCCAAGATAGTCAGTGTAGAAGATGAAAACCATTACAACTGTGCCCAGAGGTGCATCTGTTGGAGGCCATGCCTAAGATAAAGAAGGAACAACTAGACCTGCCTGCCTCCCAAAGGGGTAAGATAAGTGGTATCACCTGGTCTAATAAAATCTAAATAGAGAGCAGTCACCTCAGTGGGTGACCAAGACTCCTGGATCCAACCCTTCCTTAGAAGTTCCTTGTTCCTTCCATGTACACTAGCTACATGGACTTGCTTCCCCACTGGACTGATACTACCTAAGCAGCTGTACTTGTAACCTTTGGTCCCACGTTGTACCCATCTCATGATTCTGTTCTCACCTCATGATTTTGCTCTATAAAACTTTCTCTAGGAAAAAAATAAAAAATAAATAAATAAATAAATAATAAATTAAAAAAAAAAACTTTCTCCAGGGCTGGAGAGTTACTTCAGCAGACTAAGTACCTACTTAGGCAAGCGCAAGGACAAGGGTTCAATCCCCAGCACCAGGGGCCAGGGAGATAGCTCAGTGGAATAAGCGCTTCCCTGGCAAGCACAAGGGCCTGAGT
>NDGN011448576.1:0-10991 GCA_002564285.1 Tympanoctomys barrerae
TTGTAGTGCTGGAAAATGAATCTAGGACTTTAATCATTCTAGGCAAGCATTCTGTCACCATGTATACCCTCAGTGCCATCTTTTTTTCTTTAACTAGTAACATTTGTATCCTATAGCTTTCTGCTGAAAAGCTTGTTATTTGGTAGTTTTGGGCAATCTGAAAAGCAAATACAAGACATACTACAGGAAAAAAAGACCAAAAATTCATCACTTGTCTAATTACCTAAGAAAATATCAGATTAAATTCTTAGCTGCTTTTTGATAAGTTTAGAAACAAGTCAGATTTCAATTGACGACGTACCGGCATGCATGAAGTGTAAGATGTAACAATGTTTTTTACTGATGTGATACTCTTTATTTGTCATTAATAGCTTTCACAATGCTATCCACTAATTAATTTTTGGTTTTCTAAAAATGAGAAATGAAGGTTATTTCAGAAGAGAAAGTATATTTCTCGAATCCCTGGCCAAAAGAGTGGGTTCATCAGTTATTTAGAAACTCAATTTGAAATTGTTTGTTTGATACTTTGGTCAGAGCTATTGAAGTGATCTTGAAGAAAGCAGGCATCTTTTCTTTGAAAGCTTGCTCTTGGGTAGAATGACAAATCATTTTCTTTTAAAAGAAAGATATATGTGTTGTCACTAGCTTGCTAACCTCAGCAAGTTAGCACTTAGGATTTGGCAACAGTCTTAGATGTTAATAAATTGAGTCCAAGATACACCCATTGATTGACTGCTGGCATTAATGAAAGGATGATAACTTGTTTCATGTAATCATGTGTATTTACACATATAAAATGGCTAACTTCAAAGGGAATCCAAGTTAACTGAGAGGAAAACTTTTGGAACAATGTTTTTTTACTGATGTTGTACCCTTTATTTTTCATTAGTAACTTCACAACGCTATCCACTCATGAATTTTTAATTGACTAAAAATGAGAAATGAAGGTTATTTCAGAAGAGAAAGTACATTTCTGGAAAAAATTATTTTTATTTAATTTTGTTTTCTTAAGCAGTAAATCTACAAATGCAGTTGACCACTGTCACCACAATAGGCTTGTAAAAACTACATGGAGTGGAACCATTTGGAAAATGGAAACATTTAGCAGATTATTTTAGAAACAAACATAATAAATATTAATGCAAAATAATGCATGTTAGGGAGTAAAGAAATTGACAAAAAAAGCCCTAATACTATAGAATATGAAAACATCAGAGAAATCAGCAGTAAATGGTAAACATAAAAGCTGTGGTTACAGGAAGTAAATAAAAACTAGCCCATCTAAAACTTCTTTCCTTCGCTAGTTCCTGCTTTTAAATCCAAGATGATTCCTACTTCCCACTCCATGTCATATGAGGATCGTGAAGCTCTAGCAACTATATATTCTTAACTATCTTAGAGAACTTATCAATTTAGGTTTTGAAAAAAAAAACTAATAGAGTCCTAGAACATCCTCTAAAACCCAACATAGCTCAACTTTTCTCATTGAATTGCCTGTGCAAGTGTTGAACTTCCAACGCCCATGCTATACTTTTCTAATGCAGTTACAGCTGGGTGGGGTGAGCTTATTCACCTTAGGTTAGAGTTTTAATTACTCGGTAGACTTAGAGCTTGATCAGACTTAGTCTTACTTAACCCAATATTTTTTCTGTATTAGTACTGTGTGAGGCATGATTGAAAATACAGCAAATGCTTGAATTAAAAAATACTACAAGAAAGGTCACATCATTAAACTCCTCAAAATACTTCTTATCGTTTTGAACACTTAGCCCATTCTTCCCACTTTCTGAAGCACTTCAGAGAAACTCTTGTTTTCTTTTATTTCTTTTGTTTTAGTGTTCTGGCCCTTTCTGTGTCCTCACTGGATGCAAAACATTTACAACTGATGGTGATTTTAGAGTCTGCAGTCACACGGGACCAGATTCTGTGAATAAGGTGGGTGGGAACACACCCCAATAACTGTAGGCACCTGCCTTTCAGTTGGATGGCACTTGGAGGCAGCATTCAATTTTTTTGTTCACATGCTAAAGACACAGAGGAATTCCAGGATGGTTTCAAGAAACGGCAAGAACTTCCATTGTGTTACAGGTCCTCAGGTGCAGGAGTAGCTCACAGGACTCCAGATAAGAAGACTGTGACCAAGAAATTGTAAAAATGGTTCAGTATGTGTGCTTGAAGTTAGGAAGAGTACTTTGAGGAGGATTAATGGCAGTGCATCTTTTAGTATAATAGTTTTTTTAAGTTAAACATCTTGCTCACAACTTGCATATTATTTTGGAATCCCTTGAAATTATGTCTCAGAAAGCAATCAATTTTAGCCCTGAATATTTGGTCCTTCCTTCCTAAAAACACAGGCATTATCTCACAAAATCACAGTACAGTTTTTAAAAGTTAGGGAATTGGAATTTATAAAATGCTATAATAAATAATTCATATTTAAATTTTAGTTTTTTCCAATAGTTTTATGATTATTTTCCCTAGTCTAGTTTCTGATCCAGTGTAAACATTACATTAGATGTTAGATTTCTTTAATTTCTGTTAATCTGCATGAATTGTTAAGTCTTTATAGATCTCAAACTTGAACTTCATGAAAAAAAGCCATAAAGTATAGAGAATGACTCTGAATTTGATATTATATGATGTTTATTCACAATTAAGTTTATGTAATACTTTTTTGCAGACACAATATCAATGTGATGTTGTATCTCTGTTATCTTCTGGGAATTTGAAAAAAATTACCAGTACTCTTAGTCTTATAGATATAAAAAAGCACATTTTTCATCTTCCTTCCTTAAATTTCATTAAGAATACCCAAGTATAGAGTTATTCAAAAAGCATTATTATTAAAGAATCCTGAAAACAATTGTATGACCTACTGTAAAAATACCAAAACCTGATATTTTAATTCTTTATAGAGCAATATTGAGCAAGCATAACATACATTGGAGTGGATGCAAATGGTTATAGCATGTCTCCTTGAAGATATATGAATTCAATTTTGGAAAATATGAAAGAAATACTACAGAGTCACGGTGTGTAAACATAATTGAGAAGATCAGAGCATCAAGAAGGCCACAGTATGGAACTTTGTCAGGATTTTTCTGGTGCATCTCAAGGAAAATAACATTATTAGAACAGAATGACTCAACTAAAGGTTAATGATAGAGTTGAAAAGTTGTGTAAGACACTTTGAGAGGATTTAGTAAATGTTACATCAAAATTCCATGACTGACTTGAAAAATTTGTGGATTTTTTTTGAAATTTATTTCTTTCCTAAGGCAAGACAAATCTTTCATTTTTAATTTACTAGGAAATTATAACAGTCCTATAATATTGAGAGCTTACATGTGGCAGCAATTTTAATCTAAGTGTTTGAGATACAACAGAACATGTCATATTAGCAAGTGCTTTAGATTATAGCTTGCTCATGGATAGTAAAATTTACCCTGTGTTATAATCCTGTATCTTTGCATATTTTTCATATAAAAGTAAGGAAGTGAATATGAAGGTACTGATACAAAGAGAGTGTCTGCCCCATTATCCACTGGAAATTCCAAGCACGTTCCTGTGAATTAAGGGGTGCAGGGAACATGAGCTGACATTTAATGCACTCGATAATCAACACATGTACTTTTTCATGCACTATCAACATAATTAGATTTTCATTAAAAATTTTTCAGAGCTTCTCAGACTCTCTGGTTTCCTTCTATTACTACATAGGAGGCTTGGTGACATCAGAGTCACAACTCTTTAGTTGCAAGTTTGGCAACAGAGAAGCACCACAGGCCCTTGTAGCTTTCGTGATACATGGGGCACAGCTACACCAGCAAGCAGTGCATTTTTTATCTTATTGTGGGCTGTAAATCTTCAGGCTCAGTTATTTCACTTGTGTGGGCTAGAGAAATGTACGAGAGATATGTAGCATTCTTTTCTCATTATTTTATTAAATTTAAAAATTAAATATGATCTGTTGGACAATAATTTAAAAATATATTTATTTTAGGTTTTACAACCCTATACAGAAAGAGAAAATAATATTGAGACACCATCATAGGTTATTTACTTAGATCTTAATATCTTTATTCAACTAGATATTTCTCTATATACCAGCATCTATGTCAAGTTTTGTGTTTACTTTTTGTTCACAGTATTGTAGGAAGAAAGATGCCACTCTGTGTGGTTCCTGGATTTCACAACACTCCTGTTTTTGCTGCTATTTTTTTCTCAGTCATCTTATGTCACTATTATTAATATAACTAACACGGATGCTTCACTCTCTGTAAGTGATTGAAGTTTTATTTACGTATTCCTTTAACTTCTCAAATTGCATTCGTTTTTTAATGTATCAAATGTATTTTTAATTTATAAAATGTATTTATTTTTAATGTTGCAGGGTCTCACTGTGCAGCTTGGACTCGTGCTGATCCTCTTGCCTCCCCAGCACTGGGATTACAAGTGTACTCCACTATGCCCTCACGCTGTTCAACTCAGCCTGCCCTGGAGGCGAGGCTGGTGCAGCATGTGGTCTGGGGATCAAATCGCCATCTCTGAGCTTGCCTAAACTTACCTAAGCAGGAGCTTTAGTTTGCTGAGCTATCTCACCCACCTGAAAATTATATACATTTTAATGGTCTTGTTTTGGAGGAAATTGTTTCTAATTATGCAAAGCTTAAAATGAGGGTGGAGAAGAGGAAAATTTTGTTGGGAATTTGATTAACAGTGATTATTCTTCAACACAAATTCCAACATTAGCATAAGATTTCTCTTTTTGATTCTTTATTTCAAAGTACACTTTAAGATTTTCTTATTAGTACCCTCCATAAAATTGAATAATCTTAAGGAATAATATTTTATCATTTTAGATAAAGTTTAATTCTTAATTTCTAAAGTGTGTTTTTTCCTATATATCATTTTCTAAAGTATCAAAGTATTACTATCATGGTCTCCAAATTTTATTTTACAAATATTGTTTGTCATTAACTCATGCTAATTTAACAGCTACTTGGAGTTAGGAAGAAACACACATACCCTCACGACCATGGTGCAGGCTTTGCTCTGTGCCTCTAGTGAAGCTTTCTCCGTATCCAGTAAGCACTTATTTAAATCAGGGCAGCCACTCCTTAGTTATAGAGGCAAAGGGGAGAAAGTTAGAATAGTAGTCTAGAGACATGCTGGAGACAAATAGGTGCAAGAACAATGGGATGTGAAGTTCTAATACTTTTGTGTGAGAGAGAACAATTTTATCTTAGCATAAAGTATATCTTTATTTGACAATTTTAATGCTTTACCTAAATCAATGAGAAATAATGCTTGAGGCTGTCAGGAAATTCTTAGGACTCGGAAATGGGATATGAGAATGCAGAGCTTTGATTATCTGGCTCTAGGGATATGCATTTCTAGATGTTTTCTATTGGTCAATCTATTTTGCATTATTTTGGATTAAAGGGTCACCTCCGGAAAACAGATGCTATAAAAGATTCCTCTTGATAGCAATAAAAATGAGTAACTTCAGCACAAAAATTCATCTTAGCAAATAAGATTCTCATCTGAAGCAAGCTTAATACTTTATCAGTTATTTTGTCAATAAATGTAAGAAAATACTTACTATGGATCCTTTATGATTGCAAAAGAGTCATGAATTTATGTAAATTTTTTCCAGAATTGTAATCCTGAAAGGCTATGATTGTTTGATCTTTTTAAATTTTTTATTCATTTTAATGAGGAAAGATAAAATAGCAATGAAACAGTTCAAAATAGATTAGTAGATAGTTATATTTAACACATTGCATATTGTTGTCTTTGTAGCAGTTATTCAGAGGACAAGATGCAGACATGATGTCTTGTCTAACCAATATTAGTACAAACCTTTCTTCTCATTGAAATAAGAGAAATTAGCTGGATATCTAACCTAACTATCTTGTATATATAGATACATATTTTTTTCACAACAAAACGGTTCTTAATTTATATTCCCCTTATTCTTTGGTCCTTTAGACTGAAACCACTCGGTTTCTCATACTCAAAGATAATCATTACTTTTGCAGTAAGAAACAAGCATGAAAATTAAAAGTAAAAAAAATCAATTAGCTAACTTTAATTTAAAAGCCTAACTATGCTGTTCTTGACCCATTAAATGTTATTTACAAAACGTTCATAAAGAGCAAAGATAGAAAAAGACATTTAAAGGGAAAATTTTAGTAGGTCTACATTATTGCCTATATTTTAATTTTTTTTTCAGATCTTACTCTTATCATTTATATAATTAATCAGATTGGAAAAATATTTGAAAACTTTAGTATTTTGTGTCATGTCCAGCACAGATCTCAACAAACTCCAGGGGTAGGGTTATGGAGAAATGAAGGCAAGTGTAAAAATGCAGAAAGCTGAGGTCAGTTGGGGCGCTCTCCCGCGGTTGGAGAGAAGAGCCACCCAATGGCTGAAGCACATTTATCTATACATTCCCAGTTCAATGTCAGGTGAAGCCCTCTGCCTGTAACTTGTTCCCCTGGTTCACCTTAGTGACTCGCGGTCTCTGTGCTGGCCCCGTGCTAGCCCTGCACATATAATTCACCTTCAGCTTCAGTCACTCCCAAAAATTTTGATTTAACTAAATGTGATCAATGAAGTTTCACTGTCCATTCTTATCAATTTATAAGTTGTTAATTTTTAATATATTCCTTTTTTTGATTGTAAATAGGCTAACTGTAAAATACAAAGTAATAAACTCCTGAAAGAAGGAATTAATAATTTCTTGATCAAGGGTTTTCAAAATAATTATTTTAAGAGAAGTAATAAGCAAATAGCTCAGCAGAATAAACACTTGCCTGGCAAGCACAGGGTCCTGAGTTCAATTCCCAGTACCACACACACACACACACACACACACACACACACACACAAAGACTTTTCTATACTCCTTTTATAAGACATACTATATAGATCTAATATAACTTGGTGTCTAATCTCTCTCTAGTCTACGAAAGAAATTTATACATATTTCAGGAAAAGAAAAACTTGTACATATATTTTAATAATAACATGATCTAGACTTTATGAGATTAACACAAGTTATCTTTGGCTTGTTAGATTAAGAGGTCTTCAAAGTGATGGCCAGATGTTTGTTACTATAGTTAAATTGTGTTTGGGAAATTTTGTCATTGAGATACTGCACAAGCATTTTCAATTTCTTCTCTAAGGGATGGAAGTGTAATGGGTTTTCTGCAATACATGACATCTTCTAAGGTCCCTCATACAAAGGTAACACCATTTGTTGCAAAAATGTCATACTTTTTCCTTCCCTAAATTGTGTATACATTTTTGTGCCAATTCCACATTTATTCCTATTTAATTAAAATTATGAAAGTACTATTCCAATATTACTATGATAGTCTCTGGCACTATTAAAATTTATTAATTCTTCTTTTAAAAATACTTTAGATACTAGAGTTATTCTGATTATGAGTTGTGCTGTGTTAAAGTTCTTTGTCTACAGGCCACTCTTAATTTTTCAGAAGTATCTTCCCAGACTTCTGAAGTACAGTTGCCACTTTACAGAATATTTGTGGTTTTAAGAGTTTTCTATGTGCATTTCCAGTAATTTCAAGAAAATTCTCACCATTATGCAATCCTGCACAGTTTTAGTCTCATATGTAGTAACCATTTTAAAAAATTAATTTTAATTCTCTGAAAACATACCCAGGTGGATGGATATACATGAACAATGATCTTGGTGATCAGTTGGTGATTATTTAGAATAAAATTCTTATAAACATTTTTACATTATTTTGCATTGTATGTGTTCTTCAACAGTGTGATTTTTTTAAATGTTGAAAAATTGACTGAAGCTAGACTATCATAAAACAAAATTTACAAAATACATATAACTGATGCTACTTTAATTCTTAGTATCTTCTTACCTCACTGTAAGTAAACATTTCTAAGTTCTTGGCAAGGCCTTGTCTTTCCTGTAAATGTCATTTAATACATAAAAGGTACTTGGACTTGGCCAGATTTAGGATGAAATATGCTACATATAATTTGTAAAGTGCTGGCTGTTTCATATCTACATGCCTAAATCATTTTATTATCCGCTTAATAGCAGAACAAATTAGTCATCCTCTCTGATTCTGGTGCACATTATGCTGAGACATGCCTACCCTAATATGCTTTCTGATAAAGTAAATGCTCACCCTGTGAGAGCACAAATCTTATTTGGGCTCCAGGAAAGTCAAGGGGGAGAGAGCTGAGTCTGCAACAGTCTTGCTTACTTGAGGAGAATGGAAGATTTATTAGAAGACTTCATTAAATATATGGAAGACCCCAGCACTGAAGGTTACAAAATTAGGATGCAAACATCAAACCTCTGTGTGAAATAAAATAGATAGCAAAACCAAGAAAGATAACTCCTTGGACTTTATACAAGTACAGCAGGTGGGCTTATGTTAAAGTAAATGTTCAACCTAACTAAATGAAAAGACATGCTTTCTACTTATTTACCTGGTGTGGGAATGTGTAACTATAAGGTAAATAGCACTAGTGAAATTCCAGAGAGAAATGGCTGTTGATGATGTGGAGTGAAAGATTAGCTTCAATTATATATTGCTTTCCTTACCAAAAATAATATATTCATAGAGTATGTATATTAAAGAAAAATTTCAAATTGTCATCACAATTTTACAAACCCTTTCTTTACACACAGATGAGTTGCACTGAAGAATAAAAGGGAGAATAGTGTATTTCAATGTAATGTTAACTAAATAGACACACAAAAATTATGCTTTTTATTTTGAAAGTATAATTTCTGTTGATAGCCTAAATATCAATGGTATAGTTGGACGAAAGATTTTGTTTTAATTTTGTCCTATATTCCTTGATTTTTTATATTCAGCAGTGAATTTTTCATCATTTTGGAGAAAATAGATTATATTCCACATCTCAAAATGTTTTCTGCTTTTGATTCATGTCACAGATTTAGGCAGTAAGACTAATTACATAGAAAGCCTACAATATTCAGTTGCTTTTGATTTGGAAAAATATCTGAAGTGCAGTGAGAAAAATAGGACACTTGGAGCCTGTGAAAAGAATATCAGCATTTTAGGCTTTGATTGGTAGAGCACTTGAACTAAAAGAAGAAAACTGACTTACCTTCTTTGTGTAAGTGAATTAAGAAGGTTGGGGGACATGTAATTTAGTAAAACTTAATTCAAATTAGAAGAGGTTAAGAACATGGACCAAGCTATAAGAATTAAGAGTTAAAAGACAGGGACAGATCCATGAAAAATAGCAAAATGTTCAGTTATAACTTTCTTATTTATAAGGGACTTTTTCTATACCTTATCCACTTGAATAACACCCAGTTTGTGCCTTTCTGTTACCTATGGCTTGTCCATTAAAAAGCGAACAGCTGAGAGCCCATAAAAGAATGGTGAAGAAGCTGGTTGATAGAACGGATCAGAAGAACAGTTCTGCTATGGTCTTCCATCTCTTACAGGGCTCTGTGTATAAAACGTTGCTTCTCCTTCCCCTCAGGCTGTGAAAGTGAGGCTTTGAGGAGATAATTTACGGAACTTGACAGATGCCTTCAGCTTTTAATGACAGAGTTGTGATACTTAACACTTACCTGTTTAAACAGAAAATTCCCTTCCTGTCTGGGGAACCAAAGATAAGTTCTAGTAGGTTTCTCAAAAGAGACCTCCGCCTACAACTGGACCTTCCTAGAGGAATCTGGTATCTATTCATGCTTTAAAAATCACGTATTACAAATGATGATTTTCAAAGGACAGAGTCCTGTAATCCTGGTGGGCCATAGAAAATTTTGGGCCTAAGAAATAGTCAGACATAGCTATTCAGACGAAAGTAGTGCTCTGATTAAACTTTAGTAGAAGGACTTTGTTGCAGAAGCAAAACACTGCATTGGTTTAAGTGCTCACATGGTATACTGAACAACCAATGTATATATGTGACATGGTGTTTCTTAATTACTAATAATTTTTCCTGCTAAGGTCAGTCATTGAACAATCAATGATGAATTTGTAAAATAAAGTAGTAGAGTGTGGAAGATAAAGAAAAATTTTGAAGAAAACAATACTTTGAAAAAATAATTTCTTTAATTTGACTTTTTCAACCCATTAGTTTCTAGTGTAGCTTCAGTGGATTTCATGTCTTAAGTTTCAAGTGAATGTGTTTGTTTCAGGCTCCTAAAAGGGGACGTCCACTTGCTCTGGCTGATTCCCATTTCAAATTATCATCTTTATCACATTCATTCCTCTTTCATGAAGTAACATATCCATAGAATATAACTAGAGTTCTTGATGGATTTTGATAACCTTGGATACAGACTGAAAAGGGAAATTAAAAATAGCAGCATTTGTTTATAGTTAAATATTTAGAGGAGGAAAAAGAAAAAGAATATATAACTTTGTGATAATTAAGAATACATTTAAGAAGAATGCAGATGTTTAGGCCATACTATTGCATTTAAATAAAACTTTGAATTCAATTCTAAATATGAGACCTTTAACCAGATAGTTAATAAAACTAAGAAATAATGTTATTACCAAATTGTTAGGGTTTTGTGAAGATTTATTATATAATCCCTATAAAACTCCTTTGCAAAGGAATTGGGAAACAATTAGTGGTTAATAAATATTATTTTTATTTTACCAGCATTATTACAATCACTATCATCAGCATTCTCATTGTATAAATCCATGAAGGTCAAGCTACCAATGTAAGCTAAATAGGTGCATTGTGAGCATAATGAAATTTTCTCTCAAAATGACCAAAATGTTTTACCCTTACTGATTCCTAAAGGCCGTGAAGTAATCTTAGGCTACACACTTATTTCATATTTCTTCTCCAGGTGAAACAAACTGATTATGACACTCAAAATGCTCAATATTTCCTATTGTTTTAATGTTTGGCAATTTTCTTTTTTGCCCATAATTTTATTGATAAACAAATAGCAATGAGACAGTTTCAAATCAAATTGG
>NDGN011448586.1:0-24338 GCA_002564285.1 Tympanoctomys barrerae
AAAAAAAAAAAAAAAAAAAAAAAGGAGCCCATATTTATACTATTTTATCAAGGATAAGAATATACTTTGTAGTCAAAACCTGTTCTCACAACCGGACTTTTTTATCTCACCAGGTACTAAGAAGTGTGGCTGAGAAGGAAACAAAAGAGATAGGAAGAATCCAAAGCTCGTGAAATGTGTTATATTCATATAAGGCAAACACATATTTTTCCTATATAATTAATGTTATTCAGAAGCAAACAGCCCAACATAATTTCTCTCTGCCTACAATTTCATCACTGATACATTGTTTGTTTATGATGTAATAGCTTGTTGTTTAGAGGCAAAATATTTCCAGGACTTTGATAAGCTCCAATGTACCTCTAAAAGCTTGCAGATCTTCACTTCTGCATTTTCTACATAAAAGGTAGAAATATTTAGGAAAGCATGCAGAGCATAAAATTGTTGCATGTTTTCTTTGTAAAGTGTAGGATGAAGTTTTAAGCACTAATCTGTTTCTTTTCAGATGCCTCAGTTGAAATATAAAGAAAACATTGATGCAAGCAGAAGCTTGTGTGGATCTTAGTCGGTTATGTGGTATAAACAAACAAACAAACAAAAACCCAACCTCAAAAAGTTGGCCACTTATCTGGCTAGCATTCTGGAAAGGACAAGATTAGGAGATGGTAAGCAGATCAGTGGGAGAGGGAGTTGTACAGACGGGGGACAGGATAAGGGAGCCTCCCAGGGGGTTTTCTCTGTGGTCTTGGAGCAGTTCTGACTTGAATGTGGAGATGCAAAACGCGACATGACGTCATGGCTCTGAACACGTATATATAAGGAGAATGAGTGCACGCAAGCCTGGGGAGACTGCTTCATGTGCAGTTCTGGTTGTACAGGATACTGTGGCTGCTAAGACACCACCACAGGGGAGACTAAGGGACAGAGACGGTGGGAACAATGTCTGGGACTCTGCTGGCCTGATTTTGCAACGTCTTGTGAGCCTATAATTATTTGAAAATATGAAGATCTTAGATCTGTTGAAGGAAGGATTTCAGTTACTAATTAAACATACTTAGGAAGCAATTTAGACAAAGACTGCTGTAGGCAGGGATTTTAGATATAAACACTGAAGACTCTCCATTTAACATATGCTTGGTATCCAGGTCTGGAACTCCTAAGCTGTGTAATTGAGCACAATGACTGTTTTCATTGCTGCCCTAAAGCTGCAGAGTCAGGACGTTTTGGAGCAAGCAGGGACCTCAAAGAGCAGGTGGGCCAAGCTCTCGGGTAATACTTGCCTGGTTTGTGTGTGTCCTAGTTGGTAAATTGAGAGCTTTGTTCTTAAATCTTCCTAGTGTTTGGCTTAGTTCTAGATTCTAGAATCCACCTTCCTGATACCAACTGCAGAAACTTTAACGACAACCTTCTAAGTTTAGCCTCAGCATTTATTATAAATATTCAAACGTATATGCAGTACAAATATATGTACATGCAGAAAGAAACTTCATTTTGTAACCCTAGGTCATATATTAAAAACAACTGGAAAGCAAACCAAGCTGTTTAGCATGTAGCGGTTTGACTTTCAGAACTTGAGACAAGTTGCTATCACCTTCCTTATGCTAATCGTAGTGCTGGTAACCACTCTTACTTATATAGAAAGGAGAGGTTTACATGGGCTGGAACTGCCCTGTGAGAAACCCTTCACGGTCCACCAGACCTGCTGTATCAGTCCTGGGAAGCCTCTGCTGAACCAAACCCTAAAAAAACCAAACACTAAAGGAGGCTTTGGAGTGGATACATCATTTATGCATAAATGAAGATACTCTCAATGACCAATGCATGAAACATGATTGAAAATTGTGATAAGAAAATTCTTGGTCATTAATCCCCTTGAAAATGCTTCCCTCTTCCCTGCAACGTGTATGGCCCATCAGTCTTGGTGCTTTCTGCAGCAGCTCCAGAAGTCTTCTTTTGGATCTCTAGTCGTGCTGCTGCAGCTATTTGACACCCTGAATCCATGCTTTGTCTTTCAGTCACTTCAGCTTTGAAGCAGGGCCAGAAGTCACAGGGCCAGACTTGGTCAATGGACCAAATGAGGACACACCGCAAGGCCTTTGCAACTGGAAGGTCTTTGCATAGGACCTCTCCAGGCAGCAGCAGCATTCTGTGTCTTTATCAAACGTGAAAATCTTCACTGGAGAGGGCTTCTAGAGCTGCTTCAGACAGTGCCAAGAATGCTAAGTGTGTCTGAGGCGAGGGCAGCATGCAGAGGGGATTTGGGCCAATGTGTCTCTCACTATGATATTGTTAAAAAATGTAAACATTCACTGTGTGTTTGGATCACACCTGTGGCTTAAGCTTCCATGTATGTCTCAATTCCTTCTCTTCACAGAATGCTAAAACTGACTGCCTGGAAAGCTAAGCGCAGTGCAAGAACCCGCTCAGCATCTCTGCAGCTGTGCCTCACCTGATAATGTGAGCGGAACAAAACGACCCGAACTGCAAGGACAGCCTGGCATTATGGTACTGATTTTCCTTGTCTAGGATAATTTAAATCAGTGTTTTAAGCAAAAGCAAAAAGAAATGACTCGCAGCATTAGTAGAATCATTTTATTAACAAAAGGAACCCACAGGGTTCAAACGAGAGTACAAAATACAATCTTTTGTTTTTCTTGTGGGTTAAACTGTTACATTTTTAATAAAAATAAAAAAAGCTCTCAGAGTTAACTTATCAAAAACACATTCCCTGCCTATGGAGCTTCTCATTGTGCAAAACGAAAACACCAGAAGTCAGATTTTACCAGGGAATGAAAGAGTTTGCGTGCCCAACAATGCACGTTCTCAATTTCAAACGTTTTGCATCTAAGGGAAAATTGTAAGGCCACTTTTTCCCCCAAACTAAACAAGAGCAAGAGTAGAGTAAAGAGGAAAACAATAGCAGCTGGAGTTTTTTCTTCATTCGCGTATTTTCTGTGTGCCAATGTAGTTTTTTACATTCAAAAGATGATACTTTGATTATAAAAAGTTATGCAGTTCCAACCTGCTGCTTAAGGTCAGACATATGAGTATCAAGTAATCCTTTTGACTGATTCCCTTAAATGTCAATCTTCCTGGACAGGGTTCATAATCTCTCTATTCGAAAAGACAAAGCCATCCTACTGAAGGATTCCACTAAGTGGTTGCTTTTCTACATGAAGTCAAATAATTAAACTTTCTCTGTCCATCCTGCTTGAGTTTTTCTATCCCCTTGTTTTGGTTTCACAGAGACGGACATAATGGTGTCTTGACACGGCATGTAAACAATATCTCTGAAGCTAATAAATAGCAGAAATGAGCTGCATGGACAGCAATTAAATATGCTGTTGAAAGACATACAAAATAAAGCAAAGTAAAAGACCTTTAAAAACCAAAGCAAGGAGTAAGTTTGGTGAGGACTGTGCATGATTCCTGGGCTTGCCACACGCGCAGTGACTGTGGATGGGGCTGAAAATGAAGAAATGGGTCCGACGCTTCATATTGCAGAGATGGGCAGTGCAGCCAAGGGGGAAGCTCACACTCACCTAATGCTTACAGAAAAAATTCCCTGATCAAATGGCCAACTGATTTTTAAAGACAGAGTTGAACTGCAGAAGTGTTTTCCTAGTTCTAACTGAACACACTAATCACGTCAGCAAATGGAGTACAGTATCTGCCTCGGAAGCACCAGGGTTTCTGGGTCAGCCCCTAGGAGCCAGCCGGCCCAAAGCTTCTACGCTGGGAAGCCCCAGCTCCTTTCCCTTAGGATCCAGAAGTGGCCTCTGCTCACACTAGCAGTTCGAGGGAAAAGCCAGTGAGCATGTGACCGTGTGACCATGAATAGGAGGCGACAGGGGACAATAAAAACACTGCTGAAACTTCTAGCAGCAACACAATCCTGTTGGTCTGAATATCCTGAGGTTAAATGACAACAAAATATTGCACCAAAACGAAAAAGAAAGTCACAGTTTAAATACAATTACTAATTAAATGGAATCACAATGTATTAGGTAGTGACTGCCATCGGTCTGCTAAGCCTCTTAACAGGAAATTAAATTATGCCCTTTTCCCCCAAAAAGTAGCATTTCTTCCTTCTTTTGAGTTTACATTTATTTTGAAATGCCTTTAGGTATTCATGTATTTATTTCCACTTAATGCCAACCTTACAGATTTTTTCCCTTGGCTTAATTTCAGATTAAATGATAGGTGAGATAAGACTGCTACTATAAATAGCAGAAATGCCAAATAAGGTTCACCAAGTCTAGAGTTTTGAAAATCTATCTGATAACCCCACTAGAGGTAGGTTAAGATAATGCCTTTTTGTGACTGTGTGGTTATCCGGGCATCCTAAGATGTGACTTTTTCTTTCCTCTTCCTTTTCCTGCCGTGCCCTTAGATAACTAAGATATGAGGACAACCAAACGAATCCTGTTTAAGTACTTCAAGGTACCAAAATTACATTTTTTAACAAAACACATTTCCATATTTATATTTATCTTTCCCATTTGAAGTGGCAAACATTTCAAGAAAGCTTCTGAGTTTCCTAATACTGCAGAGCCAATTTAGAAAGTAGATTTTTTAACCCAGTAAGGAAAGAATGAAAACTGTTTTACTTGTTTAGGACCTTATGTGACCATGATCTCAAGAAAGGGGACCTGCCAGGACCTTGACCTGTGAGGTGGCAGTGTGACAGGCAATTGCAAGGACCCCGGACCTGATGATCTGACTGTTCAGAGTAGGCCACTTCCATGGGTGTCTACGCGGCTACACTCTCAAAACCACGTCTGCCTAGTGAGTCCACACCGCCTTAGTTCACAATGCATCTGCTTCTCTTTGCCAAGCCTCTGCGGCTCCCCGCTCTGGTTTCTACTCCACAGAAGCCCTCCTCGCTGACCAGCAGGCCTCCCTCACTTGCTCTGCCTCCACCAGCACCTCCGCTTCTCCTTCTCTCGTCATCCCATTCCCAAAGGCGACAGACGACCATCAGAGAAACTTGTGTGACCATCGTCTTGGTCCACTAGAAAGCTCTAGCAGTCTTTAATTTCTACTGCCTTCAGTCTTGATGTTTGTTTGTGGTCTTAAGTTAATCTTTCCACACTCTCCCCCAAAAAGGCAGGGGGGGAAGGGGGAGCATTCCAATTTGATAATGAGCACAGTGATTTCTAAAAGATGTTCATTCAGAGGATGAAGGAAACAGGCTGGGTCTCTTCTATGTCACCAGGATGTGGATCAACCTGCAGAAACGAAGACCGAGATTACTGTTGCGGCATTTTTAAGTGACTCTGCTACCAACTTCTAATTACATGATGACTCCTACCCACGCTCTTCACAGTCTATTATCTGTTAGCCAGTCCCAGTAGGCTGTGCAGTTCTCTGTACGCCAAGGTCCCATAAAACATCTTCAAGGCAGTCACGATACTGCACGCACGCTATAGCGCACAGGAAAATGCGAGAATGCAAGCTGAACAGATCTGCAGTCATGGACAGCCACTGAGAAAGAAGACGGACATGCGTCCTTCACTAGGTATGAGTCAGGAACAGACACTTTAAATGAACGGAGGATGGCAAATGACGACTGGTAAACAGCACAAAAAGAGTCGAATTTTGTTTCGCTTTGCTTACCTCTGAGTAAAGAGGTGGAGGCTGAAAGCGGAACTCGTGTATGCAGGCAAACATTGGGTAGCACGCTTCTCCCTCACAGTCTGGGGGCTGAGGGTAAGGAGGAATGTGTCTAGAAAATTCTTCCTCCGACACCACGTCCGCATAATTTGGTGGTGCTGAAACGGAAATGGGGTGGACCTGAGAGATTTCCACACACATACACAAAATTCGGAACACTTTCAAAAATAAATTCAGCTACACTGAAGATTAAAATGAAGCATTTTTCTCTCTACTCCACAAACTTTTAGGTTCATTTCTACAAAAACAATTTTGCTCCTGCTTTTATAAAATTATTGCTAACAATGACTGAGGACAGGCTAGCCAACAATTATCACTGAATCGTGGCCACAGGAAACATACGGCACTATACACTTTTATTTGCCTGTTTCTCATTTTTTATTATTACAAATAGGCATCGGGATGTGCACATTTTATTCTCAAGAGCCATTGGACAGCTCTGTGTCCCCAGTAAGTTAGGTTTTGGATGTCTCTTTTATGATATTTTCTTAGGCTAACTGTACCAGACGTACTACTTCGCATCCGAGGGCGCACTATCTTGTGGTCCTGTGCTCAGCTACTTCTTGTATACAACTTCACTCTGAGAGAACGGAGACCCACTTTACCTTCAGGCTGCTCTGGCAGGGTCAGCGTCAGCCAGCTCATGTCCATGCTGAACTGGCTGGCGATGCTGGAGTTCCTGCTGCCAAAGCCATTATACGGAATCGTGCCAATGACCAACGGCAGCTCGAGCATCAGCTTTTTAGCACCAGGAATGTGAATGTACACCTGTTAAGTCGGAAAAAAGACAAAGGCGCAGATATGTAAACCACACAGGAGACTGCCCATTAGTGTCTCTTTTCAGAAAGGAATGGATTCCTTTGTCAACTATCACCCCACTCTTATTTCACACGAAGACAATCCTGACCACACAAAATGAACACTGTGAAAAGTACATAAGACACAGTGAATACACCGTGACAAGGATCATGGCATTAACATCCTTTAGCATTAGCTGGCACTGCGTACGACTACACAAAAAAAATGTGTGGCTTTGGTATGCTGACACCCTGCAATGCACCACAATCTGTCTCTTCTGTCTCCTCTCTTTCTTCTCTGTCTCTGTCTCTCAATGTATTTAGTACAGGATCTACAGGGTCTCACTACACAGATGTGACTCGTAGTGATCCTCCTGTTTTTAGCCTCCCAAGCACTGGGATTATAGGCACACGCCACCACAGCTAGTCTTAGCATGCCCAGGAGCGTGGCCAGCAGGCCATGCCAGAAATCAAACCCTGGTCCCTGTGGCTGCCGAAGCAGGAGCTTTAGTCTGCTGAGCTATCTGGCTGGTCCACCCCAATCTCTTTATGTTCCCTTTATTTCATTCCATGGAACAGTGATAGATAGATTTTCAGTAAAAACAAAGGCCAATTTTCGTATGGTCCACGATTAGCAGTGACAGTGACATCGAATGGCAATTTCCTAAGTATTGACTTTGAGCTCACGGCATCTCATGGCATCTTGCCTCCAGTTACTGCTCGACTCTACACACTTTCATTTTAAAAAGAGCTCGCTTACAGCTAAGGAATAGTCCACCCTGATAATGCAACAATCCAGGATGGAGGGAGTCACAGGTGGGATTTTCAGAGTCTTCCCGTTCCATATATCGGTGCTCCCGGAGGCGATGTGGTTCCCTCGGACGTTAGCTACCATGTGGCGGAAGGTCTTTGTTTTTCCACTCCCCAAGTAGGTCTGGGTTTGGAAAATAGCTGCTTTGGGAACAATCAGTCGCGATGAGCAATTTTCTATTTCTGCATAAATGGGAATAGCTTCTCCTAGAAAGGAAACAAAACAGGATGGATTCAGAAACTTGTAACAAAAAGTTCTTACCAGAAGGGAGTAAGGGCATCACCAGTGCAAGTCGAAATGTTCCAACATTTCTTCAACAAACTGAGAAGCCCTGATGGAAAACATATAATACTGATTGGGACAAACCAACACCCACTGTTACTGAATGTCCACACTCCTCTGTTTTTATCTTTGCTCCTAAAATAATATTTAAGTATTTTGTGGTGAACACTATTTTCTAGTATTGAATTATTCAGTTTTATAATGTAGCGATACTACATTGAGAATTCAAATGATACTCGAATGATCAGCGTGCATATAAATTAAGGTAGGGCTCTCAAATACATGATTCAGCGCTACATGTTAAATAAATAGCATTAACAAACTCACCTATCAAGTCAATATCTTCCCAACAGGAGAGCAAAGCTTTTGCTTTTAAGGAAGTGAAGCTGTTTTTATTTACAAATAAAACAATGGATGGGATATGTAAGGTTTATAACATTCCCCCACACTATTTCATACAGCATTCACTTCCGACAAGGCAGAGCCCAGCAGTGGGAACCAAATCCACTCTAGGAATTGGGTCCCTCACAAACGGTAGGTCTGGGACCAACATGCCTCAGGTTTGTTAATGCTTTATGTTCTAAGCCCGTACATTTCTACAGTCAGGCCAGGCCATCACAGAATCAGAGTCCTAACAGTACTTTTCCACTGCAGGTGTCTTCTGGGGGTCTAACTCCAGACACTGCCTTGCAACAGTCAGCTGGTACTGAATGTCCACACTCCTCTGATTTTATCTTTGCTCCTAAAATAACAGGACTTAAGTCAGAGATACCAAATTTTGACTGGAACCAAATGATCTACTTAAAATATTTAAGTATCAATTATTTTATTAAAACTAGAATTTTACTATTCATGTTTTAAAATAAGCTATATTGCATAAGCTTCAAAACACACTATTTAAAATTACCAAAACTTAGCCCCAAAACCGAATGAACATTTTCCTTGGACTTTCAAGTAAGCTGCTTACCGTTACAGTAGCCCTTTCGTTCAATTTTGGCACTCAGCGAGACTGGACCAGAAGTGAATAACCAGCAGCCAACCATTTTTTCTTGAGTTTTTAATACAGGAGTCTTGAAAATTTCAAATAAAATGACCTTAATTAAACCATTCTAGAGAACTCAGAAAACTTAAAATTACATCTCTCATCATGCAATGGTTGTAAAGAAATTACTTTCCTATTTCCATGTGACATATGAGGCAGAACATGTATAGCAATGGGAAGGCTAAAACTCACCTCCTTCTCAGGAAAACTAGGGTGGATGTTCAGATTTAACCAGGCATAACAACAACGTATTTCACCCTGGAGTTATCGTATTTCTAGGAAAGATTTTACTATCCTTTTATAAAGGCAATACTTACGTGTATTTATTACTGCATAGAAACATGTCAGGTTTTTTTTTTTTTAAGTTTATGTACAGGATCAGTGAGATAGCTCAGTGGACTAGGCACCTGCTTAGGCAAGCGCAGGGAGCAGGTTTCGATCCCGGCACTATGAGCTGCAACGGCCCTGCCCCTAGAGCATGCGGAGACAGTGCTGAGACCAAGCGTGGTGGTGCGCTCTCCTATAGAGGCTCAGCTCTAGAGGCTGAAAACAGGAGGTTCACTATGAGTCTGAGCTGCAGAGTGAGACCATACAACAAATACATTGTGGAAAAAGCTTATGTACAGATCAGGTGAAGGGAGAAATAATATCAAATTTATAATCAGAAGGGCATACTTGTTTGGTACTTGCTATGTAGAATAAGCACAGATCTATGTATTTTTATCACACTCGCCAGACACTTTAAGTGGTCATGGAATGGTCTGGGGGCTTTGTGTAATGCTGTAGCAACGTACTCATTACGAACAGATTTGCAAGGCTCCTGAACACGTGACGCCAGACTATAGCATCCTATTATATTCTCTAATATCAAGAAAATGACACAGGTTTAAAGTGCTCAGTGCACCAGAAGCACAGAGCAAAACTCTCTGTAAGGTCTAAAGTTACCTGTAATATATATATTTTTTTCTTTTATAGACAGAACAGTAAAGAATAACTACAATTTGTTTTTGGACAAAACAAAATCCTTTTAAATAATTTGTCATAAAGATTATAAAGATTTCAGAGATATTTAACATCCCAATTCCAAACAGATTTTTAAAATACAAGACATTTAGCATCATCAATTTTCAAAAAGGTTTTTAAGGAGGTGTCAGAGTTGGAGCTACAGACCAGTGAGCTGGCGCTGGCTACTTAATAATTTTGGACCTCAAGGAACTATGCAACCGTGGCATATGTGTCATCTTTCATTCAGAGGTGAACATTAAAGTGAATTCTATCTCTTTTTTTAATGTGAAAATAGCAGTTAAACAACTTCTAAGTGTTGGCTTTTTTTTCTTGTCTTTAAAAAACACTGTGAGAAAAAGAATAGATCTTTGTCACGTGAGAACATCATGATGGGAAGTTTAAATGATCTAAGTATTCTCTATGAAGTAAAAAAAAATCATTCATTCATATTTAAATGAAGAACCATTAGGTCCTCGCAGTTAACATGAAAGTAGAAGGTATAATTTTATATTATTTTGATAATATGGGTTTAGATAAAAGAATCCAGCTCATTAGCTCCCATCTTGCCTATTCTGTTGTTCCTTATACCCTGATCTTTCGTATCAGTCTACAGTATTTCTGGTGATTATTAGAAGTTCAATGCTTTAATGTGGCCAAATCTGTCATAAGGAAATGATAAGTGAAAGGATCTCGGCGGCAGCTGCATGTACTTACTTAATGCTAGAAAATGACATGCAAAATGGAAGGATACATAGCATAATGGCCGGAGCCTCAATAACAGGCTGAGCATGATTAATACTCTTCCGTAATTACTGTTCCTCAACCTGCTATTATTGAAGAGTTTAGAATACCACAGTCCTGTGCATGTGGCCACTTTGGTAAAAGTAACTACTCTCTGTGTGTGCATTATTGTTATTAAGCCTTATTAATGCATTTCAAGCCTGTGTAACTTTTTGGCAAAAGAAGCCCTGAACAGCGGGGACATAATCAACAGTATTAACACACACAATTTGTAATTTGCCCAACCTAGAATCATTTATTTATAGTGAATGCCTATGGGTTACAAGACTGTATTTTTGAAGCCATCAGAAAGTGACAGGACAGACTACCACTAAACCTGCTAAACACAGACAGTGCTACTGAAAGGAAGGAGGAATGGAACAAGAGAGGAGGCAGGGAGCGAAAAAGGAACAACTTACCAATAATGCTGGGGTGTTGACATCAACGTGGCTCACAACCTGGAGTTCCCGTTTTACACTCTGATCAGGTACCCTGGGTCGTTCTAAAACTGCCCTCACACAGTACTGAATACTTCCGTATTTCCCCGTAAATGAGGTCACCAAAGGTCTGAAACAAACCAGAGACATTAATTTCTGAGCTTATTTTTCAACAAAGCCCAAAAAGCATGGGGCAAAAGGTTGGCTTAGGTTGAAAAAACAAGAACAGGCAGGCACGTCTACAATGGCAGCTATTCAGAATAAAAGTGTAGGTTTCAAAAGCAGAAGACAGGCAGTACACCCAAGCCCTCAGATGGACAGAGCCCAGAGAAACAAAGTCACGCAACTGTACCAATTCACTTACTCAGAAGGCAGTTGAAAGCGAAATGGAAATTCATGTTTTCCAGGCTGTAATAAAACGATGCCTTCCCCTATAAAAGAGATTGGTTTTTATTGTAACTAAGGTTACAATAAAGACATTAGCATCAAGACATTCCATAACCTAAGTCTTATTTCTAAAGGAGGTTTTCAGTGTTATAAAATTCAGTATCCTTCAAAAGCTCACTAAACATATATAGGGGACTGAATTTGAATCAGTTTCTACCAAGTAACATGTACATATGTGTACACACACACACACACACACACACACACTCTCAATCTCCATCTTCCAAAAGACCAATTAAGCAAGTATCTATCATAAAGTGCTAGATCCTAGGGCACCAATATGCATATACAGTACATATGCAAGCACACATATGTGGAAGTATGTACATATGCACATATAAAACAAATTGTTTACCCAACTCTATTATACTAACAGGAAATAGTGATATTAAATTGAAGTGAAACTAATTTAGCAAAGGAGATTTATTTGGGTATACCATAAAAGCTTACTATAGGGCCAGCCAGATAGCTCAGTGGATTGCAGCACCTGCTTAGGCAGGCGCAGGGACTCCTGCTTGATTCCCAGTGTGCCCTGCCAGCCCTGCCTCCAGGGTGTGCGGAGACATCATCTGAGACTGGGCGTGGTGGTGTATATCTTTAATCCCAGTGCTTGGGAGGCTGAAAACAGGACTCTGAGCTGTGTGGTGAGACCCTGTAGATCCTGCACTAAATACATTTAAAAAAGAAAGAAAAAAGAAAAAGAAAGAAAAAAGCTTACTAGGTATTCCTTGGGCAGAGATGGAAAAGGAAGTTAAAAAAATTGTAAGCATTAATAATGAGTATAATAAAATAAACACAGCCAAACCAACAAGATAAGCTATTGAACAAGAGTCGGGTATTTATCTTTCAGTTTTATCAAGATTAACAGGGTCCCAGGGAGAGGGAAGGTCTGCTTGGGATTCACCAAGCAGGACCTTGACCCCACCTGCTGTTTTGGGCTGCTGACTCGGCTTAATTTCATGTATAGGCTTAACACTATTTTGGAGAAGGCCAAAGAGTGGGTGTGGGTAGGGTCTGTGAGACCAGGGGCACTAGGGCCTCTGATGAACGGACCTAGACACTGTGCAACTCATACCAAAAGTAGACTCATGGCTTCCAGCACTGGTCAGGTGGCTCCTGAAATATTTATAAACTTTTCCTGCCTTTCATGCTCAGATTTAAGCCTACCACCTCTTCCTTGCGGATGGGATAAGTTAGATGAAGAAAATACACAGAGCACTTTGAGATCTGCCTGGTTACCAGACACTGAAGTGAAGATTTCTGCTTTATCTATGACAGAACAAAAACAAAATTAAAAAAGAAAGCAACGCTGAGCACCCAGGAAGGTGGGTTAAGCCTGGCACCCTCCCTTGCAGACTGAACAGAGATGGGCAGAAGGAGCACAGCACGAAGAAGTGTGTTAGGCCTGCTGGGAAGAGCACTGTCCTAGATTACTATAAAGGACAGAGCCAAGAAAAGATGAAGTTCCCCTTTCCAGACAAAACAAGTGAGCACAGGCATAACATCACTTTACATGGGACTTCCAACCATGCTAGAATATGAAACACAACAATTTGAGCAAACTGCTAAACATGGCTTTTAACTTTTGGAATACACTTTTTTTTTTTCACGATTTATAATCACAAATGTTCACCAGCTGGACCTTATACCCATTTCTGCTTCTGTTCTCACAGCTTGTCACTTCTGTCTTATACAGAAGACCACAATGGAAGAGCAAGACATTTAATTTGCTAGTAATCTTATGTCAAAGCTCATAATTAAAGGCTTTCATGAGCCACGGGATCTAGAAGACCATGACGGAGACAGAGGCAGGCCAGGAAGAGAGCCGGGGTGAAGGGCTTGTCTAAGGTCACATGGCTGCTGTTGCCTCAGAACCCAAACCGGCTCCCTGGTTCTGTACTCTTGTCTTTGTGTCACAATCCCTCATTAAAATATGAATAACACCAGACAATGATAGCAAGGTTAGACTGTCAGATCCAAAGTACTATCTGGAGAGTACTTGCCTTGAAAATAGATGCCAGGGTTCTATTTTTCAGAAGACTAGATTTCTAAAAATCTCTATAGATGAGTGAAAGACAGCTTGGTTTTAAAATTAAATGATCCAGAGAATCTGTAACTGCATGAGGAGGCTAATTTTTTTTCAAGTTCGGATATCAGGAGTGATCGCCTGTCAGCCAAAACAGACTGGTTTTTAGGTAAAATGTTGATAGTACTTGTTATGATACATTCCAAAACAAGTTGAAGATTTTCAAACTGTGCTTGTTTAGTCTTCATTCCATGAGAATAAAGAAACAAGACCCAACTTGTGAATCAAAATGATACCTGTAATTTCACCAATCACAGACTTTACCTCAGCGATTTTCAGTGTGAATCCCAGGTTCAACTGCTTTCACTGTTCTCTTTATTCAGCAGTTATGGACTCAGGGAGTCTACAGAGTTAGACAAAAACCATTTGCTTCTCTCTCCCACAGCTCTTCCCTGCAGAGAGCCATCTTGAAAATCCACACTGGCTGTGAGGACTGGGGAGGCCCCTGGGTGACCCTGAAAACCCCTCTGATGGAGATGTAAGAACTGAAGAGAGGTAAGAACTGCCACTTACTACCCTGTTCTTGTTCAATCAAAATAGGGCTTCGGTGCCAAGTATTGTTTGTCTACCTATGTTTTGGGGATCACTGATATGATCACATACATGGAGGGGCTGGACAGTCTACTTCTCCACGGTCGGGTGAGACACAGCCACATTCCACTTCAGGTAAGTTACAGCAAGGTTTGAAGATCTAGCTACAGTGCATTTTGCTTTTCAAATTTAAATAATTAAAAGTTGATGAGGCAGAAAGATAAAACAGTTTAACCCCTCCCTGGCTGAGAAAGAACTAAGAATCACTGGTCCTAGTGATTTCATTATCTTCATTATTATTAAAGAAATCAATTTGGTAACTAGTATTCAGCTGAATACTAGTTGAATTCCGCCCGTATGGTTGGTCTTGCCACGGTCACTTTCTGGAAAAGTCTGCAGTAAGAACACCAAAGTGGACAGGAAGGAGTAATAGGAAGTGTTCCCAAAGCTTTGTCCGCAAAGGCCTTTTGGGAAAGCAAGAAGCAGGAGGGAAAGGACGCAAAGGGAGCCAAATAGCTGTATCAGGTGGGGCGGAACTGGTGACAAAGCTATGCTGCTTGCCAGAAGGGGGAACCCAGGCTATGACAGCCAAATTCTAGGGACCCTCCATTTGAATAGCTCAGCCAGAACTACTTTCCTCTTTCTGAGAGTGACTTTTTTTTTGCCAATTCATCACGAAAGGCGAGACTGTCTTGCTGTGGGATGGGAAAGAGTGGGGCCCAGGTAACACTGGGCACCCCACATTGGAGGGGCTCCCACCCTGGTTCCACCCTACATATCTGGGTCTAGAAGGCACCAAGACCTCTGGGTCCCTAAGCGCCTAATCACACGTTCCCATGACAACCGCCTGCTCCTGCCAGAAGATCCTGGGATGCCTGATGCTTTCCAGCCTCTGCAAGCCAGGGCCACGAGCCAGTGGGGCAGCCCACCCGCGCGAAGCCCGAGCTCCCAGTAACCGGGGTCGTCCCCAGCTCCCGGCTCCCGCCCCTGCCGGCGCACGCCGCCCTCCCGGGCCCTCCGGACGCTCTGCCCCGGTGCTCACCGGCCGCGGGCTCGCGCAGGCTCAGGCGCACGTTCAGGTACTCCACCTGCGAGGCGGCGGCAGTAGCCCGGCCTTGGGCCTCCAGGCGCAGCGCGCGCAGGGCCACCGGCTTGCAGGCCTCCAGCAGCACGTGCCCGGCCACCGTCTCGCCGCTGGAGTAGCAGCCCTTGCGCTCGTCCTCGAACACCAGCCCCAGACTCTTCACGCGGCCCTCGCACCCCGCGGCCGCCCTGGACCCCGCCTCGCCGCCCATCCCGAGAGGCGACGCGGCTTCGCCGCCGAGCTCGGCAGAGGCCCGGAGACGAGGTTGGGAGTCCGGCAGCGCCGCTGTCACGGGCGCCGGCCGCACGCTGAGCCCGGCGGCGGCGGCTGGGCGGCGCGGCATGAAGCACCGGCGCGCCGCGTAAGCTGTCCCTTTAACAAACCTCGCCGGGGCTGGCAAGGGGCTGGCACATCCTACCCCGGCGCGCGCCCATAAGTCAGCTGGGAAACCTGCTCCTTGCCGATTGGCTGTGCGTGACCACTGAGTCATTTCATTGGCGCCCCCCACACAGCCGCTCTTGCTGGCGCAGGAAGGCAGTGCGTGATCAAGGGGTACTGACCAATCGGAAGACGCAACAGTGCACGTGCACAGGCCGTTTATTGGCTGGAGCAAAGCACCGTCCTGGGCACGGACCAATAGTGAGGCGGTGCGCCCACGTGGACAGACAGTGGGAAACAATATCTGTCAGGGAGGGGGTGGAACCCAGAAGCTTTCTCTCCGCCTTCTGGCGGTTCCCAGGTTAAAAACCCGGGGCGGGGATTCCCAGCAGCCTGAAAATGTTTTGCTGGAGTCACTGGGTTCTCAGTACAACTTGAATTTGTTGCTGCAAGTGGTTGGTGTCTAAGATAACATCTGCAATACTGGAAAGGAAGTAGATGCCCTGGAAAATAGAACTTAGCAATGTATCGTTGTGAAACTTGAGGGCTGGCTGCTTTGGAACTTTAACGGATATCTTGGACTCTACCAACCTCCAGGTTTCTCAACCCCACCTCTCCTGGCTTTCAAAATTCCCATCCTGGGTAAGCTCTGAAGACCAGAGTGAGAGCTGTCTTGCGCTGGAGACTTCTTCCAGCTTCTCTAAACTGGAAATGGCTGGAAATCCAATTTTTCCTGCTCGAAATGAGGTGATGACTCAGGTCGTTTCAAAACAGTCACCCACGTTGCTGCAAATGACAGGATTTACTTATTTTTGTGATCTAGTAATATTTCAATGAAGCATTATGCATTGTATACATATACGGAATGATTGTATTGTACCCAATAAATATATGCACGTTACGTCTCCACAAGAGACGTGAGAAACATCCGGCACTCAAGTTCCTGTCCCACCCAAAGCCATTTCCTGAGCTCAGTATCATAGCCCCTGACAATTTCCAGGTTCTTTGCTGACGTGCTTGCCACACCCACAGCTCTTCATCCCTGTACTAGGTTTCAGATTTTTCCTTAAGTGTTCATTCCTTCATCCTTATACATTTCTTTTGCTATCTAACGTAGATGTCACTATCTGGCTATGATTTTCCTTATATTTTAAATCCCCCACTTACCAAAATTCGAAGCTGCTGATTTTTTATGGTGGATTGATCATCAGAAATTGAAATTTAAAAATTTTCCAGATGTAGATTTTTTTTTTAAAGATCCCAAACAAACGTTACTTAACTTGGAATGTAGATTAGTAATGTGGGATTTTAATAAGGCTTTTGGAGTTCAAAGTCTCTTTGGGATATCTCAGAATGGGAGGGACCACGAAACTATCTCTTCATGAAATAATACTCGGGTTTCTGATCCCGTTGTTCAGAAAAGACTACAATCAGCTCTTTGGCGTATTTTGTCTCATAACAATACAAATCTTGTTATTGCTTACTTTTTCTTTATCTCCAATAAACAGCATACATCTTAGCGTACAATAAGAACTCAGTAAGTGTGTGTTGACGCTGAAGGATCCCAAGCCGCGTAGTACTATTGGTTTTGCAGTAACAGGGCAGAACTCTGGCTCTTAATTCGATTTCATCTTCGCCAGGAAGATGTTCTTCAGCCCATTCCCCTCAAAATTGTCTGGGAAGACAGAAAAGGACGATGATCCTGACTGAATGATGAATGGACAGAATTGCAGGAAGGCATTCTGTGCTAAGAAAGAGTAGGTCTTTTTGTTCATTTGGTCCTTTTGGTTCAACACTTTTTTTTTTTTTTTTCGGAACCGAGGATTGAACTCAGGTCCTTGTGCTTGCCAGGCAAGCTCTTATTCTACTGAGCCATCTCCCCGGCCCCTGGTTCAACACTTTTGACTACAGGCAGCAGAATCTGTGACCAACTGTAATTTAAACAGTATGTTTCTTGTTCACTGTATAAGTTTAGTAAACACACCTAGGGTTGGTTCACCAGACTTTTGAAACTATTCCCCTTGGCAGTACTAGCTCCCTTCCTGATAGTAATGGTGACCACAACTCTAAATATATCTTCCTCAGAAGTCCAAAACATAAAGCAAAGATATCTGTAGAAGAAAGAAAATCATCTCTCTTCTGAGAGAGGAAATATCTTTTCCTGATGTTCCCAACATACTTCCTTCAGTTGTTGGACAAATCTGAGTCATAGGTGCGTAGCAGGTCATTGCCTAGCGATTCCTTTATGCCAGTAGTTTCTTCTTTGGGGGTTGATCAGAATCGGACAGAGCTCTGTTCTTAAGGAAGTGGAATAGATGGCCTTTGGGTCGGCCCCACATAGAGTCATTGGAGTGGCTGCAGCAGGTCTGGTCAGGTTTGCCTCAGAGCAGTGGTGCCTCGGCCAGACATTAAAAAGTATAGTGAAACAATCAAAAAGTATTTTACAACTAGAGAAAAGCAATCTACATGGTGATTCACCACACTCAGATAAAATTCCACTTGTATGTGCCTCTATTTTAATGCATATTTGAGATGAGCCAAGGGTTGGGTTTCTTTGAATTTGTGGCATAGGATAGTTATTAGCAAAAATCCAGCCGGAGAATCTCTCTTTTTGAATTTTTATGCTTAGACCATTTACATACAACATAGGTTTTGAGAAGGTTGGGGCTGTGATCTGAATGCTTGTGCCCCCCCTAGAATTAATATATTAAAATCTTAACATGCGAGGCAATAGTAGTAAGAGGTGAGGACTTTGGGGGTGCTGGGAATGTAAGGGCAGAGCCATCATGAATGGAATCAGTACCGTCTGTGAAGTGGGCGCTCATTAGACACCAAATCTTCTTCTTTTTTTTTTTTTGTATTTTAGTACATGGTCTGCAGGGTCTACAGGGTCTCACTATGTAGATCAGACCCATAGTGATCTGCCTGTGTTCAGCCTCCCAAGAGCTGGGATTACAGGTGTGCACCACCACACCCAGTCTCAATTGCTATCTCAATGTGCCTGGGGGCAGGGCCAGCATGGCATACCAGGGATCAAACCCTGGTTGCTGTGTCTGCCTAAGCAGGTGCTTTAGTCTGATGAGCTATTTGGCCCAAGACCCCAAATCTTGTGATGCCTTGATCTAAGTCTTCCCAGCTTCTAGAGCTTTGAGATATAAAGGTTGCAAAAAGCCACTTTGTTGAAAGGCATTCTGTTAACAGCAGGCCAAGTGGACATGTACATGGCTTTTTTTTTTTTGCTTTGATGAAATTGTATGTGTATTTCTCTGATCACCCTTTCTTACTTCATTTTGATTATTTGTCCATCTTTGAGTAGTTAGATTTATTTCTTTTCATTTCTCTATTTTCAGTGGTTGGTTGAAAAATTATCACACTAATCTTGGGTCGTAATTAGCATATTATGATAGTAATATAATATCATATGACACATAATTCTGTCATGATTATCATATTATGTTTACAAACATGCAACACTCAACTGGAAACTTTTTTTTTTTTGCTTTCAATAGCTATATGTATTTGAGAGAACTCAAACATAATCCACTATAATTATCATGATATTTATGACATCTATGCTGTTTATTCCTTAAGTTCAAGTTTCCCTTCGGGTAATCCTTCAACTTGGAGAATTTCTTTTAGCATTTGTCTTAGAGAAAAATCAGTTGGCAAAAATTAATTCACTTAGTTTTCCATTATTTGAGAATGTTTTTATTTTGCCCTTATTCTGATAGTTATTTTTATTGGATATAGAACTCCATGTCAACAATTAGTTTCTTCTTTATGGATATTTTCACATTGTCTTCTGAGAACCTTGATATCTGCTAAGAATTCAGCAATACTCCAAAATATTGTTCTCTTATGTATAGTGAGTCTTTTTCTATCTTCTTTCAGGACTTTTTCCACTGTATTTTCAGCAGTTTGATTATAAGGTTGATGAATGTTTGGGTTTTATTGAATTTGTTTCTTATGAATTTTTATTCAGTTCTTACACATGTAAAATTATATCTTTTGCTAACTTGGATTTCCTGCAAAAATACCTTCAACATTTTTCCTGTACCATATTCTTTCTGTTCTCTTTTGAGAGCTTCAATGCTAGAAGGTTAGTTTTTTCCTAATTTTCACATAGGTTCCCAGAGGCTGATGTTTTTCCAACACAGTTTCTCTCTTTTGTAGAAACTGGACAAATTCTTTTGATTCGTACTCAGGTTCCCAGGCTGTTTTCTGCCTCTTTCATTGTATTATCAAGACTGCTGGGTAGAATTTTATTGCAGATGTCTTATTTTTCTATTCTAAAGTAATCACTTTTAAGTTGATTTAGTTTCTATGTTGAAGTGTTTTTCTTCCCATTCATTTCAAAACAACGTGTAACTTACTGAGCACGGCAATGATACGAGCATTTTCAAGGCCTTTAGAAGCATGTTTGTGTCTCAGTCATTTTGAGGCTGACAGCAGATTATCTTTTCCATAGAGAGTTACTCACAGGCACTATTATTTTAATCTTGAATAATTTTAGACTACGTCCTGAATATCTTGAAAGTGATACGACGTCTTCCTACTGAAGCCTTCTGGAGATCGCCCAGTGTTTTTATCTCCACAGACAGTGAACTTGGCATATTCAGATGGCAGATCTCATCTGATTTTCTGTGGCCGGGTTCAGCGTCAGCCCCACTCTCACTGCCTTAGTTCTCCTGATACCCATCTGTCCCCCACCGCAGCAACTCGGCAGGAGTCTGGGGCCTGTGTCAGTCCACTCCCAGGAGTCAGTGGGTCCCATTTTCATTTTTTCACTTTACATTATTTCTTCCACTCCCTATGGCTCCTAGGAACCCCTTGACCTAATCCTCTGGCTGGAGATTTGGTGTGTGTGTGGGTGTTTTAGGTAACTATATAACTGAGTGGTTTTATGTTATCTAGTAGAGCAATGAAGGAAAGCAGTAATGGGGATTCCTCTTACTTTCTAGAATTTTCCATGATGCAAATGGTCCCCTGCAGCATGCCTTCCATAGTTGTGCCACCACTGCTCTAGATCTTAGGGACTCTTCATATTCTTCAGACAAAGAGATACATTTTCTCTTTGGCTTTAGGTGCCACTGGCACCACAAAAAAGTAGCTTCAGGACTGGAGCCACCAACAGGGAATAAGTAAAACAGTGAGAGAGAGAGAGAGAGAGAGAGAGAGAGAGAGAGAGAGAGAGGAAGGGGAGGGGCGGAGAAGGAGAAATCCTCCTTTGAGAAAAATGTTAAGTAATGGAAGGGTTATTCTTCTTTCACTCACTGAAGCTATGTGACAGACTTAGTGACTTCCTTTCAATCTAATGATCAGTCATATTTTGGCCACTTGAGGAAGGTTATCATCAGTGAGAAAATTAGGCAGCAGCATTTCCCTCCAATATAATGTGATGAAAAGGGCACTTCATCTCTTTGCTATTGTTCCATGAACCCAGAATTCCAGTGGAAATATAAGGAAAATCTGAGGCAAGCTTCACGAAAAGGATATTTTGCAAAATGTATAAGAAGTGCTCCTCAGAACTCTGAAGGACATGAAAACTGAGGGAAGACTGAAAAAATATCACAGACCAGAGGCAGCTAAGAAGACATGATGACTAAATATGATATTCTGAACTCTGAAACAGAGAAAGAACATTGAATGCATAAAAGAGTTAATCCAATAAGACCTGGCGTTTAGTTAGTAAAAGTGTACCCACACTCAGGTTCCTCAAGTGAACCTGGGGGTGTAAGGTGTGAGCAGTGGAGGACATTGGGTGTAGAGTATGCAGGATCACTCGTACTATCTTTGCAACTTTTCTATGGCATACAATTAAGCTCAAGTAAAATTTTACCAACAAACACAGAATTATTCCAAAATCTTGCAGATACTCACTTTCCTGGTTATTTGACTAACAGACAGTTTTCTGCTCAAGTTTTTGATTCTTACGGCCTTGGGTAGTTTCATACTTAGCTCAAGGCCGGGAGATAAAAGAGAAAAGTCTCCACAGTACTTATTCTTGTTATCTTCATTTTTTTTTAACCTTCCTCCACAAATAAAGGGCTATTGCCAGTGTTGATAGTAACTTTGCTTACTATTTTTAGAGATTTTGATGTGACCTCTGATTGCCCACTACCACAAATCCTAATTTATCTTTCCTGATACTTCAGATCGCAACAAAGAAATGAAATTGCTGCCTAACTACTTAAAACTCACTCATTATATTTTTATAGTACACACATATTTACCTTGATATTGCCTAGGCATTTTTATTTCACGAATTTAATTTGTGTGTGTGTGTGCATACACAGATCTTAATCAAGAGACTGCACCTATATATTTGCTGGTACTTAAAGTTCACTTATAGACCTAAGTTCTGTTTCATACTTTTACAGTTGGAAATAAATTTCACAAAAATAATATCTGTAGAAAGAAAGCAGCACTGACCTTTTATCAAACTTGCTGCAGCCAAGTCCAGATGTTTTGTCTCAGTCCAACTCACAAGAAGCCTGCGAAGGGCATCTCCAGAGAGAGAAGCCCAAGGTTACAGCTGAAGAGTCTCAGGTTTCAAGAATGGACTTTGCTCCATAGGGGGTCGGGCCAAAGTAACATTGAAATTTCATATTTATTCTCTTATTTGCCTGCACTGCCTTCAAGGTTGAAGGAGAAAGAATAAGGAAAGGAAGGCCAAAAGCAAAAGGAGAAAGTGAAGAAACTTTAATTCTTGGGAAGAGTCACCGATTTCCCTAGAGCTTTTCTATGAGTACGCGACATTGAGGTGCTGCAGTGCGGTTCCGTAAGGGTCAATCACCCACGAGTGGAAGGAGCAGTGTGGGAGAGGTGTCCATGTGCTAACGTGGTTCTCCCTCCTCCTCCTTCCAGAAGTGATTTGTGGCAATTGAGGAGGAAACAACTTAAATGTACTTTTTTTCTTTGGCTTGGAAGGATATTGAAAGGACAAAAAATAGAAAAGAAAGCATTTTTTTGTTTGTTTTGTTTTTTGTTTTTGGTGGAACTGGGCATTGAACCCTGGCCCTTGCACTTGCCAGGGAAGCACTTATTCTACTGGGCCATCTCCCCGGCCCCAGAAGGCATTTTAGGTTGGAGGAAATGAGACAAAAACTGATCCAGCCCTTTTCCCCAAGTCCCCAAATACTAGGCAATTTTTGTTTGATTTTCCATTTTGATGATGAGACGGAATCATTTAAGGGCTCAGGATTCTTTTGCTGGAACCACTCTAAGTGGAAAAAAGGCCCTGACTTCTTATTTCACGGTTTACACATAAATAATGTAATTGTACCACAGTTACAACAGAATGGACGGGCAGAGGAATGAGTCTCTATAAATGAATTAATAGATTATGTTGCCACTACTTCACTGGGCAAGCAAACATGAAATCCAGACAGGTAAGGTAAGGGACCATTAAGGGTCTTAAGTAAATATAATTGGATCTATTCTGACTAGAAAATCGAATATAAAAATCAATGAGAAAATTTCGTGTGTGGCCAAACCTTATTTGTTCTACAGGATTGCCTTGTGATATCCCTTTTCCCTGACAAGAGTCTACTTCAACTGAAATTTCCAGGTGGTAACCTACTCTATTGTTGATTTTATAAAATGCTTCTTGCAAGTATTTGTCATCATAAAACCTTCAAATTGAATTAAAGTCTAAAATAAACAACAAGAAGATGGCGATTATAACAGTTTTAAAGAGCCATTTTATGAAAGGAGGACCAGAGATTTAAAAGCTTGGGGTGGGACAGATGCGGAGCGAAGAGCTCATGAGCATGTTATTGGGTCCCGTCCAGCCCTTCCACCCCAGTGTCCTTTTCTCCGCTTGTAGGAAATCTCTATTGTTCCTAGGTTGGCGTGTACAGTTACAGCCATGTGCATTTAGGAACTTGTAGCTATATATTTGTATAAGATATATCTTGCACTGTTTTATGTATTGGACTTAAATATACATGTTGAATACCATACTTCTGTGTTCTGCGCCTTATCTTTATTCATTCTGAACTATGGAAGGCTTTCTGTCAGTATACAAAAATCAGCTGTATGCTTTTCAAGAGTCACCTAGGGGCCGGGATGTAGCTCAGCAGCAGAGCCCTTGTCTGGCAAGCACAAGGTTCTGAGTTTGATTCCTAGTAGGAAAACAAAAAAGAAGAGTAACCCAGCATTCTATTCTATGGCCGCGCTGTTACTTATAAAATAATAGCCTACTGATAGATGTTCAGGTTTAGAGTTGTGTTTACTACTGCCATTTCCACTGCTGCTGGTAATAGTATTAGTAATAATAATAATAATAATAATAATAAATACGAAACACCCTTCAGTGAGCCTGTTTGTGTATATTTGTAGTTACCTCCTCTAGGCTGGGAACCTGAGCGTAATTGCTGAGTCAGAGGATTCCCATTGTAACTGTAAATAGAAACTGTCCAGTAGCCCTCCAGAAAGACTATCGCCTCACTAAAAATGCACGAAAACATTTTTAAATTTTTATCATTAGCTATAATCAAGCTGAAACTTTTGCCAACCAAAAGGACACAAGATGGTTTAAATTGCCCTTTTTAAAAATATGAAGTAGTATTAGTGTGGCTGGGTATATATTTCACGTGATATGCATCTTTCTGAAATAGCAGCCCATATTTCTGTCTCTGTTTTTTCCTTATAATCATAGATTTTTACATAATTTAGTGTATTGTGGCATTGAAACTTGGTGTTACATATTACAAATGATTTCTGCCATCTTTTATGCTTCTTTTTGATTTACAGATACTCTTCATGTATTTTTAATCATTTATTTATTTTTAAATTTTATTCTATTATTTTGAAAAGTAAAAGACAAAAGCAAGAACAAAAAAACAATGACAGAAACAGGGTAACATAAAAACAATACGTATGTTTCAGAATTTCAAGACAAGAATAGATGATTAACAGTGATTGATAGATTATCTATTTTTATCATCAAATCTGTTGCTCAGATTAACAGATATAGTT
>NDGN011448600.1:0-16180 GCA_002564285.1 Tympanoctomys barrerae
AGGAAGAGGATTTTAGGGAGTGCTAGAGAAGAGGGGGCATTTTACCTGAATTGTTTGCCCTGGAAATTAAATTTCCTTATACACTTATGTGGGTCAGTGAATATGTGTTTATAAATATTGCTTTATTTGTCTGTTGTTATTGAGTATCACTAGGTGGTCCTTCAGGGAACTGGCTACAAATGGGATATAAAAATTAGTGAGACCTCTCACTCTGAAGGGACTGGCTTCAACAAGAGTGTGGGCCTGGGGACAGGCGCTGAGTTGCCATCCCTCAGGGCAGGGTTGGGCGTGGCAGCAGCCTGTGTCTCCTGCAGTGACATACATCTGAGATTTAAAAGGAATATTGAATTCATAGGAAAACTGAATGCCATCATAATAACATCTTCCTCTAAACTAAAGGCTTATAAAGCCTTAATAAAAAAGAAGCCATCTAACTTTAACAATGAATTTATTACTGAATTCAATTCACAAAATGAATTTTCCCTAGTATGTAGGCAGTTGTTGGGTTTGGCTTTATTTGTTTTTAATTAACATTTTTAGTTGTTTGGTTTGATCAAATATTGAATTTGAGTTCAAAGATAGATTTCCTTTGAGGATATAGTCCAAAGAGGCCAAGTAAACAACGGAAAAATCATGGTTTCCAAGTTTTGCAGAGTAGTATTCTCTAGTTGTTCCATGGCAAGCAGCATGTGTGACTTTTTTTAGTATTTTATAACTTCCTTATACTAATGTAGCCTTCCCCCCCACCATTCAATATGTTTCTTCCTTCCTGCTTTCCTGGTTTGTTCATCTCTTACAAATATATGGCTGCCTTTGAGGAAAGAGGCATGGCACCAGAAATGGGACAGTTACATCCTCCTGACATGATGATGTGGACTTAGGAATCCTAATTACAAACTTGGAAATGTTAATACTGTAGAGGGAGTTTGTTGGGGGGAGTAGGTGTGGGGAAGACTTGGTTCTTCAGCAGTGGGAATCTTGCCTGTTTCTAGTGCCACCACTTACAGGCTGTACATGATTCTTCAGGGAGTCGTTCTGTGCCTGTGGCACAGCAAGGGCTCTAGAGTCAGGTAGGCAGAGTTTGTTTCCTCTCTGGGCCATTTCATAGCTATGCGACCTCAGCTGAATTCATCCTTAGCTCCCTTGTTTGTAATCCCAACCGTAAGAGTTTGTTGTGACAATCACAAATGTACTGAAGATGCCTGGCAGAATATGGACACAAGGAATGTGTTTAATAAACAATGCTACAGGCGGGTCAAATAGCTCAGCAGATTAAAGCACCTGCAAGCAGGCTCAGGGGCCAGGGATTCAATCCCCAGGCCTGCCATGATGGCCCCACCCCTGGGGCGAGCTGAGATGGCAATTGAGACTGGGCATTGTGGCACACACCTGTAATCCCAGCACTTGGGAGGCTGTAAACAGGCGGATCACTACAAGTCCAATCTAGTAGTGAGACCCTTCTCTAAAATACAAAATAAATAATAAACAGTAGCTAGTTGGAGTTGAAAAGATATTTTTCAAATGCCTGATGCAACTGTATATATAATTCAATCTGTCTCTGTGACATATACCCATACTCTGTTGACCATTCTAATCTTCTGAAACTCATATTCATTGTACTACTTTTTTTGTACAGGGTCTCACTATGCAGGTCGGACTTGGTGTGAACCTCCTGTTTTCAGCCTCCCCAGCACTAAGATTACAGGCATGTGCCACCCTGCCAGGTCTTTGTGGCCAGCTCAGCACACCAGGGTGGCAGGGCTGGCATGGCATGTGGTGCTGGGGATCAAACCCCAGTCCCTTGTGTTTGCCTTAGCAGGTGTTTAGTCCGCTGAGCTATCCTGCTGGGCCTCTCATTGTACTACTTCTAAGAATGGTTTGTAAACAGGGAAATCATTTTGGTTGCCAGTTTAAAGTCATATCCAGAGCCAGGCATTGTGGTGCATGCCTGTAATCTCAGGACTCAGAAGGCTGATGCAAGAGGATCACAGGAAGTTCAAGGCCAACCTGGGCTACTCAGTAAAAAAAAATATATATATATAGATATATATAGATATATATAGATATATATAGATAGATATAGATATAGATATGATATATATCTATATAGTGTATATAGTGTTTTCTTTAAAAAAATTATTTTTTGGTAATTTTTAACTCAATCTGCCTTGTCTAATTTTGATGTGAACTTTTATCAAAAACAATAAGCACTTTGAGTCATTTCTTGTTGGTTGAAGTCTAGCCAGTCTGGACTGGAGCAATTCTCCTTGCCTGCTAGCAATTGCTAGAGCAGTTGTAGAGCACTGCTTGGATTGGCAAATAAATAGCTTGGAGTCATTCTGCATGACAGCTTTCTAGTTCTGCAGAAGCTATAAAACTGACTCAAACAAATGACTGAAATCCCCCAGGACTGTGGGTCTGAGTGTCCTTCATCCCCAGAAGGCCAGATCTTCCTGAGTGCACTCCAGGGCATGGATCAGGTCCACTGCACACTGCTGCTGCTGCTGCTGCGGGGAGAAGAGGGTGGGCCAGGTGGCGTGTGGTGCTGCTCAGCAGCCCTGGGAAGACTCCACGCTGCCTGTGCTGAAGTGAGTAGTGTTGTGATTGCGACAAGCACCGTTTTAGTCAAAAGCAATAAATCTTCCTTTGTTGAGATGACAGATGGTAAGGATTGTTGTTTCTGTTTCCAGCAACCCATAAGAGAAAAAACAAATAACTGGCATTCAGAATTTTTCTTGAGTCTCAAGAATACTGGGGAAAGATGGAAGTCATGTAGCTTGAACAAGATTAGATAATGTTTGTGTCAACAAAATGATGTGTGAGTCCTAAGGCCCAGCATCTAGGAATGCATTAGATTATGTGGCAAGAAGAGAAGTAGACTCACAGGTAGAACTAAGCTTGCGAATTAATTGACCTGAAAGTATGGAAATTGTTTTGAGATTATACAGATATAATCAAGTATACTCAAACCAGTATAATCAAAATGAAATAGAAGAGCCCGAGGAAGAGGAGGAGGCTTGACCACAGAATTAAGGGGATATTATGTGTGGCATCCACCTGAGATTGGTGGTAGATAAAGGAAGGAGACAGGGAGGGGATGAAAGTAGTCCCTGGAAACTAGAAAACAGAAACACTGTGTATTTAGGGCCTCCAGAAAGCCCTTGATTTAGCTGGGGGCATGCCCGTAATCCCAGTACTTTGAAAGACTGAGGCAGAAGAGTCACCGTTCAACCCTGCCTGGGCAATTTAGCAAGAGCCTGCCTCAGAATTTTTAAAAAAGGGGTGGAGATTTAAGTGAGAAGCCCTGCATTCAATACTCAGTGTAGGGTAGGGGAGAGAAGGCCTGGAGTTAAACCCTCTGACACTCACTTTGGCCCTCTGACTTGTAGAACTATGAAGAGAATACAGTTCTAAAGTCGGGTTTGTAACCATATTGCAGCAACAATAGAAACAGTATTTGACTATCAAAAACTAAGTATCTCTGTTTGTTTGTTTGTTTGGCAGAATTAGGGATTGAACTCAGATCCTTGGTGCTTGCCAGGCAAGCGCTTCTTCTACTGAGCTATCTCCCTGGCCCCTAAGTATCTGAAATTGACGAACTCGGATTTCATCTTTTCTGTCTTTCTAAAGGAGGCATTACTCACAGAGAAATGACAAAGTGAAAGCTGAGCTGAAGGAAGCCACGCAAAAGCTTGGCTGGCCGGCTGCCAGGTCCAGTGGTCTCTTTAGTTGCTGTTGCAGTGAGGGGTTTCCCCACTGGGTCTCCCTTTCTCTTTTCATTTTTGTGGTTAGTGTGAGGACCAGACAGGAAAAGAGGTTTCTGAAAGCAAGAAGGACAGCAACAGTCATGGTACGGTGAGCAACTGGACATGCTGCCTTATCGGTCAACTCAGTTGCCACCATTTTCTTAGTGAAGTTTTTACAGTCTTCTTCTGCACACCAGCACTGAGCTCAGATATTGTTCCTGTGCTCTTGGTAGTAGAGTGGAAGTTCTCTACTTCTCTAAGTAGTTAACAGCACCCTAAGAGTCCCTGACTGGGTTTAGAAAGCAGAGTCAAGCACTCAGTGTACCAGCTCTGTCTCCCTCTGTGATCCCCTCGAAAGGTGCTATAGGTTCTAAGCTAGGTATTTACAGAACCTGCACTGAGTGTGCGGCAGGGCACCAGATTGGCCACCAGCAGGCCATCCAGTGGAGAGGAACAAGCTCCCTGGTGCTCACGGAAGCAGTGGCTGCTTAGCTCATCATGTTGGCGACTTGCTGGCGATAGTGACCTAAAGACACGGGCTCTTTGAATTTGGATGAGAATGTAAGTCCCTCCGGAGGCTGCCTCCGTGTGCCTTCACCAAGGACTGTCCCTTCTTCCTCTGGAGCCAGGAAAGGGCTTCCAAGGCATAAGGAAAGCGCACTCTCCTCTTTCAGGTTCCCCCTTGCCTGTGAGGTGATCTCCAGGTATACCTGCATCATGTGACACTGCCTCATGCTGTGTCCTTTACAAGTTTTATCAGAGGACTTTATATTGGACAGACCCAAGTCTTTAAAAGGGAACATCTGACAACTTTAACAGCCTGTCACAATCCAGGCAGAATTCCCGTCAGGGCTACACTTTTCCCCATTCCAAATGGGGGGTTTACAATGCCTAATTCTGATCACCAGTGTGGCTACAAGTGGTCTCCCTTCAGTTTACTCCTGCAGTCTTTTCGTGAGTTTTGTTGGAGGGCAACAGCACCACGGACAGCCACTGCGCTGTCTGCCTTCCACGTCTGAGGTAGACGCTCTCGTAACACCAATGCCTTCCTCTTGGTCAGCAGTCATTGTGCTGAAGTGCAACTGGCCAGCTACTCGTTGGTGTCCCCCACTACACTGATGTGTGGTGTCTGGGCCATGCCTGTCTTCCCAAGAGCTTACAGCGATTCCACAGTGCATATGCAGTCAGACCCAGACTCTTCACTTCAGCCTTCTGGCGTACAAACCTTCAGATCTCTTTTGGCTCTGCCGCGATCCTTGCATCTTCATGTGGGCTCGTGTTGTCCTTTCCCACTGATGTGCAGCTAGTCTCCCAAGCTGGCTGCCATCAGTTCCTCCTCCGCTGTATAAACATGCCGTGTCACCACTGAGAGAATGGAGGCTGTTCCCTTGCTGCTTGAATATGTCTGACTTGTGACTAATTTCACCAGTACGGTATGACAGAAGTCCAGTGCCAATTCAAAGCGTATTCATTAGAGATATCTAGTAGCAAAGACGAATTCACTGTGGGAAGTGTCGCGCCTGAGTTGTAAATCTGGTGGAATAAAGGGGCAGTAAAGAAGAAGCAAGCAGTGTGTGTAGCGAGTGGACAGAGCGAGAGAGGTGCTACGAGGCCCCAGGCCCCTTCTGCACAGCTGAGCAGAGGCCACAAAGAAAAAAATGTTCCTCTTTGGAAAATTCAGGCAAATACTTCCTTCTGTGGTACCAGGGATTGAACTCAGAACCTTGCATTTGCCAGGCAGGCACTTATTCTACTGAGTTATCTCCCCAGCCCCTGGCGGAATACTTCGGAGTTGCAATTTACCAACACTCGAGGGCAAAGCCACAGGAAGTAAAAGGAACCCGGCACCCAAAGAGATGCAAGCCCTGCTGTCTGGGGTGAGCTGATCTAGGAGCTCTGCTTAAGTGTGAGGACCAGCGCTCAGCGTGCAGTACCCACTCATTTCTTTTTATTTTTAGGGAAGGGTCTATAGGATGTTCAGGGTCTCACTACTAGCTCTGACTGGTAGTGATCTGCCTGTTTTCAGCCTCCCTAGAGCTGGGATTACAGGTGCGCACCACCTCGCCTAGTCTCAGTTGCCGCCTCAGTGTGCCCCGGGGGTGGGCTTGGCATGGCAGGCCAGGGGATTGAACCCGTGGCCTCTGCCCCTGCTTGCAGACACTTTAATCCGTTGAGCTATTTGGCCGGCCCAGTATCCGCTCATGTCATAGAACATGAGCATGCCACTGGGGCAAACTTGAGTCCCAGCTGGGGCATGGGGTGCAGGACTATTTCCTCTCTAACCCTGACTGCTTTGTGGAGGGAAAGAGGAGCCCATGCCTCTGTGTATTGCTTTTGTAAAATGAGAGGGCTGATTTACCAGGATAAGTCTGGGAGTGGAACAAAAGAGGTACAGCTCAAAAAACAAGACCATGTCCTTCAGTAATGCAAGGCTGGAGGGCCCGCAAGAGGCGTCCTCGCATGCGAGCTGTCCACTGGAGTGCGGTGCACCTGGAGGTAGCATATCTAGCACGGCAAATCAGTGATTCCTTCATGGCACTGACGAATCACTTTTCTGAGTAACAAATTGCGTAGTGGACACCGGAAAGAGTAGAGATTAAAGCCTGAGAGAAATGAGCCTAGCAAGCCAGGTGTGTGAGTGCTGAACTTCTCAGCTGTCTCACAGTTCTGGGGAAGAATACAGGCAGAACTGGTTCTCGGTTTCTCTAGTTGCTGCGGTCAGTCTCGTTCACATGGTGTTGCGAAGTTTTTTGTGGGCTGCCGGGCAGTTCTTTGCCATGTGGGCCGTTTCATAGAGTGTCTCAGCATCCAGCGGCTTGTTTTAGCAGAGAAGTAGGCAGGAAGACGAGAGAAAGCGCTAGCAAGAAAGAGAAGGCTGGCAAGATGGAAGTCCACGTCTGTGGTAACTTTCTAATCACAGAAGTGACAGGCAGCCCTCCTTCTGCATTCTTCTCCTCAGATACTAGGTCTAGTCCACATTCAGAGGACAGGGATTTACACAAGGCGGTCACAAAAGGAGGTGGGACAATCAGAGGCTTTCTCCCACAAAAGCATCTCAGGGGTTCACTTTCACCTTCAGGACACCCCAATTTCTGAGGTCACAAGGGAAAAAAGTCACATGGCAAGAAGAGACAGAATCTCCCCATGTGTGAGAGTTCCATTTGCAAATTGTTTTCTCTCTCTTTAAACAAGCTACTCTTTTTTAAAAATTTTAATTTATGTATTTTGTATAGGGTCTCACTGCGCAGCTCAGACTCACAGTGATCCTCCTGTTTTCAGCCTCTCCAGTACTGGGATTATAGGTGTGTACCACCATGCCCAGGCTTTTTTTTTTTTTTTTTTTTGATACAGGTCTCATTAAGCAGTTCACAGTTTGGACTCTATTGATCCTCCTGTCTCAGCCTCCCTAGTGCCAGTATTACAGGCATGTACCACCATGCCTGGTTCTGGGGCCAGCACCATGTGGTACTAGGGATCAAACCCAGGACCTTGCACTTGCCAGGCAGCTGTTCATGTTACCAAGCTATCTCCCTGGCCCTAATCTGAATTTTTAGTTTCACCTTTTCTTTCTTCTCTTTTTTCTTTTCTTTCTCCTTCCTTCCTTATTGTTTTTAAAACATAGTCTTGGTTGACCTTGAACTCACCATGTAGCACAGGGGGACCTCTCACTCACTCCAGTCCTTCTGCCTCAGACTCCAGTGCTGGTGTTATAGATATGCACCACACCTAGCCTAATTTCATCGTTTCTACATCTGGATCAAATGCCTCTCTCTATGAATTTAAATACTATAAGTGGAAGGAGCTATTTTATTAGAATATGTTTATAGTAAAGATCACTCAATCAGCACCTAATAAATACCTTATATGTGAAATTTATGTTCACCCTAGAATAGAAAATATAAATTAAAAGAAGGAAATTGAAATCGTGCGTAATCCCACTGTGGTAAATTAACTCCTGGTCCATTTGCAACACCCATCTGAACTGAATCAGCATGGTGGTGCGTGTGGAAGGCCCATCTGAGGATTGTTGCCAACAGCATAGAAGAACTGGAGGAGAAGATGGTGCACTGTTGATTCGCCTGGAGGAGCTTGTCATGCTGGTTTTCCTGATATGAACTTGGCTTTCAGTCAAGGAGCCCAGGTCTGATGGCTAGGGCTCTTCTCAGGGGAGCTCTTGTCCTTATTTTGAGCTTCACTTTAAGGCTCCAGTGCGGATCCCTCAGCCTGCTTGCAAAGATCCTTCATCCTGCTGGCACAGACTTTCTAGCATCTGTCACTGACCTTTGGTCCTTCCCTGTGCAGATCCTCAATACAGACTGGCATGAGACATTGTCATGGGTTCTGGGCCTCCAGTAGGACTTGTGTAAAACATTTCCATGGGATCCAGGCTCTCAGCTGGATTCTTTGAGTCCCTAGTATGTGGACAGATATGTATGTGGACAGATGTTCTGCACTCTTGCATTTGACTCTTTGGATGGATATTATAAAATAATCTTATGAATTATATGTCCCGTATTTAGTTTTTCCCTCGCAAACCCTAACTACAACATCATATGTAATGACACATAACAGCTAATTTCACTTCCGTCTATTTTCCAAACTTTTTCAATGCCTAGATTTAAAATTTTCTATTCTGTACCTGCCTGATGCTTTTATTACAATATCATGAACATTCCAAGGCCCTATTTCCTGGAGTTTAGCATCATGTGGTGAGCTGGACATAGTGTAAGTCACAGTGCTGACTGTACTGTGAGTGAGTTTGTCAAGAGGCTGAGCAAAGCTCGCTAAACCAGATGATTTGAGGGAGCCGCAGCATCAGAGAAGACAGCCAGTGTTTCCCTCTTTGGTCTGTATAGCACCTCTTTGCCTTTAATTCATACCTCATTCTTCCAGCTGTCCTTTTGTTCACCTCTAAGCATTTTTTCTCATCTGTGGCTAGCAAGACCTTCGATCCCTTCTTCCCTGACCATTTTCTCTCCTGCTTCCATGACCACTGTTGGTACAGTGGCCAACATGTGAGGGGCGTCTTCCCTGACCCTCAAGGACTCTTGAACATTCTCCTGATTTTCCACACTGTCCTTTTCACCTCTATTATTACGTTGCTTCTCCAGAGCATCATACACAGAAGTGTTTACTTCCTTCAACCTTGGGCTTCTTAGTTGCCACACAACCTGAAATATACGAAAGGCTTCCTGCAATGTTTGCAAAATGAATAAAAACCCAGAGACTGCATGAGTCATCCACAACTACTATTTGCAAGCACAGCCTGAGGCCCTGGGCAAGCCTTGGGCTGTATAGCGTTCTGCCCTTGATATGGGACTCTGATTCCTGAGAGCACCTCTCCAGAGCTGCATCCACAGCACAGAGAGGCTCTGAGCAGGGCAGCCCTAAAGGGCAGGGAGCCCTTTCAGGTGACATAGGAAATGCCGCGTGGGGGAGGGGTGGGAAGGGCTGGCAGCTACAGCTTGGAATCCATGACTAATTGTGTTCTCCAGGACACAGAAGCACTACATCTTTCTAGAGGAAACTAGAGCTGCTGGAGACAGCCTGTGAGCCTGAGTGCAGTAAGACAAAAGATTTTTTTTTTTTTAATTTTTCTTTAACTGAGGGCAGCTGTCAATTGTGCTGTCATAATTCTGATCCTGGACAACATCCTTCTGAGAGGGAGGAGATGGCGGCAGAAGAGGGAAAGAAAGGGAAGCACCCACGCAGTGGCTCAGAGGGCGCTGCCCACGGGCAAGTGAACGCAAGGGAATGAGCGGGGTTCTGTTGTGATGACGGACGCATTTCCTGCCATGTCCAGAGAGTAGCCCAACAGGAAAAGGCAGAGCGCACAACTGGACCGTGGTGCCAGATGCAGGAAATGCTGCTGCGCGGCTGCCAGCCTGGTGCCGCTGGGGGACGACCGCCACCAGAGTTCTCACGGTGACCCTGGGAGGTTACACGCAGCACTGTGATTGCTTGTATCACCTGTCATCTTGGAGGAGCAGGATTATTTTAAGCTCAACACAGATATGCTGAATTTCAGAGTTCTCTTTTATTATTTTGATGTGCCCTATAATTATTTTGGTTATAAAGAAAGCCCTTCTGAACCTTGTTGTATCCACAAAAGCCCACATTTGTAATCCCATGGAAAAGGTATTGGAATTCTAATAAATGAATCCCAGTCTACCACTTCCAGTGCGATGCATAGTGAGAAAAAAGACACTCACATTTGTAATTATGGGGAGCCAAGGGGGTCCTAAGTCTAGTCAGAGTAACGGCTAACTGGAACAAAGACCTTGACCCAGGGCTAAAGCTGGGTTTAATTCATGAAGAATAGCTCAGAGATGAGTGACTACAAGAGAGAAGGGCGGGCAAGATAGCTCAGCAGACTAAGTACTTGCTTAGGCAAGTGCAGGGGCCAGGGTTCAGTCCCGGGCACCACATGGTGTGCTGGCCCCGTCCCCAGGCACGCTGAGCAGAGTCCGGGTGTGGTGACGCACTCCTGTAATCCTAGCGCCGGGCAGGCTCAAAACGAGGATAACTATGAGTTTGAGGTACGTAGCGAGACCCTGCACAAAAAGAGAGGAGGGAAGTGGGCGAGTGCTGGGAGCTGGGCTAGACAGGAGGCTGGAAATCACCCCTGTAGTATGCAGAGAGAGGTGCAGAAAGAGTTGTCTGCATATCACAGATTGGGACAGTGTCTAGTGTCTTGGGTGCTTCAGTTCTGATGTGTAATTTGTAAGCCCTGAGAAGTCATAGCTTCTTTTCTGGAGGTTCATTCTTGGCTAACAGCCTGGTCTCCGTGGCCTCGCTCACACATACTACTTGGGAACTATAGGTGGGGTATCACTGGTCTGTGGAACTGCTTTAAAGACTACATCAGCATCTTGGATGGACCCCATTTGCTTTGTTTAAAGGCACTTGAAAGGATGAGGAAATGTCCTAGCCAGCTCTACATATCTACATGCCAGGGGTAGGGCCAAATGCTCTTCTTTCAAGGAGAGACATCCAGGTGGTCATCCACAGGTTAGATGGTGCTTAAAGAAATGTGTGATCTCCCATCATTTTCTTTAGGAGACCCCTGATGCTGATCTGTACTTGGGAGTGAAGTGTAGAGGTGACATGTGACTTGTATTCACACCTCTGGGACTCCAGGTGCACACAGGGTTGGGCAGGATTGGCGTACCCATCTTGTCTCCTTCATGCCACTTTTCCACCATGGCTAAGATTACTTTTGCCCTTTGTCTTTGACTCCCTGCTCCTCTATCATGATCAGTGGCAGAGGTCAAAATGTGGAGAAAGCCTCCCCTGACCCTTCCAGAGTCAGAAGATCCCTTCTTCTCTGATTTCCCACAGCACGCTCTTCCTCTCTTAAGCAGTTATCTCGTGTGTTACACATTTAGGAAGCTAGGCTCAGGCCCCCACATCCTATGGCTTGTAGCCCAAACAAGTCCCTGCTCCTGCCCTCCAAATCCATTTTTGTCACCCTGGGGCATAACTCTTACCTTTGGTGCCACTTTGCTCTTATAACAGGACTTAATGGGCTACCTTTCTTTCTGCTAGGACAGCATTTGATGACACTGGTCAGCACGTACAGCCCTGTCCCCATGGTGCCAATTCCACTCAGCAGGATGGCACTTGCCCACCTGGATAGGTGGTGGGAAAATTACCGATTGCCTTCTAGACCGGCTTCAAGGCTTCCTGTAACCTGGCAGTGAATGAAATGTACAACCTTCCAACTCAATGACATTTAAGGCAGCCACTCACCGGTTCAGGCAGCAAAATAAATTGGTACTCAGCTGCTCCCAGTCTATTTTTCTGGTTAGAGCTATAAATAAAAGAAATGATTATGGCACCGCATGTGTGACACCAACCTGCCCCCTCCCCCAAGCAATCAAGTTCTCTCTCTCCAGCTTTGTTCAGCTCTCCCCGGGGAACAAAATGTTAAGGATTATATTTGGAGGTTGCCTGGTGCCATGTGTCTACACTTGAGTCCCACACAGATAAATATAACAAATTACATATCCACCTCTACCAAATTTGTAATTCATTCATATGAAAGTATTTTTCACTAAATATAATAACTTCCCCAATATTCGTATTTGGTCCTTTATTCAAGGGAAGAAGTTACATCATTCAACAGTGACATTTAAATGACAGTTACTGCGGTAACACAGAGTAATGACCTTGTGAAGCGTGGTGTATTGGTGTGCTTATCCAATAATTCAGCGAGCCCATAAATATGAGGTATGATGTCTGATGGGAACACAAAAGGAGAGACATCTTTGCCACACAAAGATTGTGAAATAAAAGTTTTAAAAGCATGGCTTCATTCGTGCACCCTGCTTCTCCCAAACTCCTTCCCCTAGGGCACCGAAAACGTTGCCACTCCCCCACTACTTAAGCATTAATAACAGAACCAAGAAATCAGCCTTCCTCCCTCCCACTCTGAGGGCTTGCAGGGCTTCGAGGGCTTCGGTCTGTGTGCCTGGAAGGCGGGGCTGCTTTCCTCAAGGGAAAAGGTCTCGACCCTCTTCAGGCTAAATCTGCTTTAATCAGCATGCCCGCACATCCTGTCAAACTCGAGAGTTTTAAAAACAATACATTATTTCTTCAGATTCTGCAAAAGACTGTTGTGGAATTGATCTCCCTGGCTTAGCCAAGAGGCTGCTTCCTGGCTCTGCCTTAAATTAATAAGGCCAATCAGAAATACACAAAGCCTGGAAGGCCAATCATTCTTCTCGAGCTTTTTGCCATCTTCCGTGCAGTCCGATAAATCCTGTTAATGCTATTACCCCAATGACCATAAATTAGGGGGCCTGGCAGTCCCCGGGGATATCACTGTGCAGTGGGGGTCCTCAGCTTGAGAGAGGGCTGGAAGCAAGCCCCTAGCCTTTACTGTTGAAGGAAGCCTGACAGTGCAGCCTGGCGGGGTCACATTCGGGGTGACCCATGCTGCCCAGATGCGCTCGCTGCCAGTTGCTGCCCCCCCCAATACTGTGCCTCCCAGGCCAGGCGGGTGACTGCTGGCGTGGACAGCTCATTTCTCCACCTGCTTTCCTGTGCTCTCTTCTGAAGCAGCATTTTGCTTTCTGAGTATGTCAGGTACCAAGGGGTGGGGAGAGAACACCCCCAACCTTGTGCCCTCTAGGGGGGCTGCATAGTCCTGTCACTGTCAGCCACGTACATACCACACACACACCCTGGCCAGTCTTTAGAAAGGTGAATAGGACAAAAGGGATGGAGCAGATGCTCTCACCCATCCTGCCCCAGGCCCCAGACCCCCTTGCGCCTGGACGCAGGTCTCTGAGAAGGCCCGGCTCCTCCTCTGGGCTCCCAGCCTGGTGAACTGGAGATGGGTTCTGCTGCTGCTGTTCTTGGGGTGGCGCTGCGTCTCACACCCAAGCCAGTGCATATGTGAGCCCACAAGTCCAGCCCATCCTATTGCAATCTGGAAACATGCGGGCCCCCTACTATGTGTATTTGTACCCTCAGGCACTGTAACGAGGGCCAGCTGCTTGGAGACAGTGAACTGTGCTCCTGAAAGCTGATCAAACCCCAGAATCTAATAAAACAAAGACCGAGCTGTCTCCTCAAGTTCCATACAGACAGTCATGAAATGCCTGAAAAACTTCAGGCATTTTTATTTTGTTTTCCTAAAAGGGACAAAGGGAACTGGGAGAAATCCTGCTGAAATAGAGGTGAAGGGGGATTTCCACCGTTCTTCTCCCTGCACCACAAAGACTGTGGTTTGTGTCTTGTTATCCTACTTTCTGCCTGGTGTCCTCAGCTGCTGAGAGAAGTGGTATCATTTTCATGTTTTCTCTCCTCAGCATGGGGTCCATCTTGGTTTAACAGGATTGGAATCATTTTCTGTATCATCTTTCCACTGGGCGAGATATCCTCCCCCTTCCCTTTCTTCACGGGAAAGTGAATTCTTCTGCCCTCCTAAATTTCATTCCAGTCACTTCCCTCAGAAATGTCTTTCTGTACCAGCTCAGGGGCACAACCATGGTCCTGCAGGGTCTTAGGTAGAAAGCCAGCTGTGGGCTGGGGGGCCATGGAAGAGGACGTCAAGACTACCGCCTACCTAGGACTCCTGTTCATGACAGGAACTGTTGTGGGCTCATTTGTACCTAGCAAAATTCCTATGTTGAAGCTGTCATCTCCCAGAACCCTCAGAATACAACTGTAGTCAAAGAAAGAACTATGAAGACGTTATTACAGATAAGACCACAGAGGTGGGCTCCAAGTATCCATAAAGGAAAAGGAAACAGATACACACACCACACAGAGAAAAAAAAACATGAGAAGTTATCCATAAAGTAGAACAAGGCCTCAGGAGAACCCAGACCCCTTGTCACCTTGACCTAGAATTTCTAGGATCCAGAATTGTGGGAAATAAATTTCCGTTGTTTAAATACTCAATCTGTGTTATGTTGTTATGGAAGCATGGGAATACTATAGCAGGCACTACGGGAGCCTGCTTGGAACATTCCTGGAGCTTTTTGTCCTCCTGCATGTCTTGGAAACTCTCCCTTGGATGGTGTGGATGGCATTTGATTGGCATAACTTTTTTCTTTTATTACATTCCAAGTAATCTTGTACTTTTAAGAAACAAATTCATCACCCAGTGAAATAGTTTTATTAATAGAGATTTGTTCCCTATCCTCCCTGCTTGATTTTCAGTTTTGTTCTATTTGGACTTTCCAAATAAAATGCATGTTAGTTGTTTACTAGTTTAGTACTGGGGATAGAACCCAGAGCCTTCACACTGAGGTGTATCTTTAGTTCTTTTAAAAATTTTATGTTACTACTGAGTCTTGATAAGCTGCAGAGGCTAGGCTTGAACTTATGATCCTCCTGGAGCACTGGGATTACAGCTAAGAGCTACTTTGTCCAGTTGGGACCCTCATTTAAATGTGAATTTCAGATAAACAGCAAATAACTTTCTAGTGTAAACATGACCCAAATGTTTCATCTGATAGGGAAGACTGAGAAAAAAAATCTTCTGAAATGTAATAGGATGTGATGTCCCATACATTTTTTTTAAAAAATGTATTTAGTACTGGGTCTACAGGGTCTCACTGCACAGATTGGACTCACAGTGATCCTCCTGTTTTCAGCTCCCAAGCGCTGGAATTACAAAGGCACATCACCACGCCCAGTCTCAATGAGCAGGGCCAGCAGGGCACACTGGGGATCAAACCCTAGTCCCTGTGTCTGCCTAAGCAGGCGCTTTAATCCACCAAGCTACCTGGCCGGCCCCTGTGCATTCTGATTGCTAAGCCTGCCCACCTTAGTTCAGGGGTGTGTTCTTAACGCCTCTGCACGGGGGCTCTCACGCCAGAGGACATTCAAAAAGTACCGATGGCCGGCTTCCTCCCTGTGGGACGCAGACAAGCCCAGCTAAGGTCTGTCTTGGTCAGCAGGATCACTGTTGAGGTTCCCAGGGGATCCTAATGTCCTAGAGTCTACAGGATGGGGCCATCATGTTGTTGGATTTAGGTTCCTTTAAGCCTGAAACATCAATAGTCTCATCACAATAACAGCCTGGAAAATCAGCAGGCAAGCATTCACTGGGGTCAAATATGTCTGCAGCTCTTCTAAAAGCCCTATGCCCAGAGTTGCCACTATATTACCTTTCTGAAAACTTCCAAAAAAGTCCTATTCTCAGGACATCTTTATTTGATCTGCTGTGGTTACACAGCATTGTGTGTAGGGCATAAGCCAGCAAAAATCAGTGACAATCATTTTGTGTCATAGTTGTCTGAGATAGTGACATTAATTAATATGAGGCTGACCAAAAAAACTGGTCAAAAAGAAATCCACAGCAGGCTCTGAAAAATACCCACATGTAACGAGAAGCCCATGAGTCCTTGAGGATTTGCAGGGCAGTTTGTTTTCCAAGGAAAGACCACAGAAGGCTCCTAATTTTCCATCTTTGGCTGATCATAAGGCTGTGTGAGAACAGGAAGTGAAGGCTAAGCCAGAGTTGTAAATTGCTCACTATAACATTGATTGTGTGCCCTGCCTTTGATGAAAAAGATTACATATTCAAGAAGCTCAATCAATTCTATGTAGAATAAGTCAAAGAGACTCACACCGAGATACATCAGAGGCAGCCTCTTACAGGTAGTCCCAGTGACACGTCACTTGTAAGCAATTCTTACTAAGATTAATTTCCCTCAGAAATCACAAAGGTCAAAGGTGAAGGCATGATATACTTAAAATGCTGGAAGATAAAACAAAATCCATCCACTGAGAATTCTATCTCCCACTGAAAAGCTCTTTCAAAAGAGAACGTAGGACACTCCCAGATAAATGACTGAGAGCATCTGTCTGTAGTAGACCTGTTTGCCAAGAAATACTCAAGGAAGTAATTCAGGTTAAAGTTAAAGAAACAGACGGTACCTTACTACCAGTAAATATAAATACGTAGGAAATAG
>NDGN011448607.1:4242-32951 GCA_002564285.1 Tympanoctomys barrerae
CTGGACCCCATTCATCCCCAATCATAAGGGTCAGAGCATCTGAAGGGATTCCCAATATCCCTGGGATTCTTCACTGGGGAATCCTTGGTGGCTGAAAAGTCTTTATCCACAAAGACTCAAAAATACTGCACATGTAGGAGCACCCTGTTTTCCATGAATGACTTCACCTGACCTTCACACCAGCATCATGACTCGAAGTGAAGTGTTTGTCCAAGGCCACAAAGCTAACAAGGAACTGAGGCAAGATTCAGAGAGAGATTCGGTCTGAGCCCTCTGGGTAATGGGAGGGAGACGACCTTTTGGTCACTCAGTGGGGAGGCAGCCCACCAGGGCAAGGCAGCCCCTGCCCCAGAAACAGAAGAGGGGGCTGAAAAGACGTTCACAGGGGACTTCTCTTCCTGATGCTGGGGTCTTCTGAGGTACTTCCAGAATGGGGAAGCAGCACACTTCTCAGAGTGAAGAATGCCCGGGTTACCAGCAGTCAGAAAGTTAGGCACAAATGCACCTATCCAGTAGAAGGAAGAACAGGGGGCCACATGGGGGGAACAGTAGCATTTTCAAAGCCTCAAGATGAATACCCAGTGTTCCCTTACAAATCTACTGCTGCTAAAATCATTCATGATTCAGTCCTACAATCCACTGCATATAACCATGGGGGCAGGTGTCATGCCCTTGTAGGGAAGAGATGGACAGCCAGACTCGGACAAGCTGGGCTTGGTGCACACCAGATTGGCAGCATTGGTCTCTCCAAAGCCAGAAGACTTTCCTCTGCCTCAGTGCTTCCTAAGCTGGCAGGACAGAGTTCTGGTCAGAACAGCCTGATGTGCTCTGAAAGCCGTGACCCAGGCTCAGCATCAGGACAGCCACCTTCCCTCACTCCTGGGCCTCACCTCCTACTGGGCCAGCAGTCCCACCTGTACAGGCAGGCGGCGCCTCTGTAGGACGAGGTAGCTGACAGGCACGTTTCATGTGTAGAAGGAACAGGGGAGGGCAACAGCCAAGCAGCCTGCACACTGGTATCTGGGATGTCAGAGAATCCTCAAGGGAGCCGAGGGGAGAGAAGACAGGCCGCTTCTGACCCTGAACCCAAGGATTAGAACAAGGCCCTCTTCTCCTCAAGGGGCTGAGGATGGAAGGGAGAGAAAATGGAGGCAGATGTGAAGGTGCCAGACAGGGATGCCCCCCACCCTAGCCTTCCCATCACCTGGCCTCACACTTGCCTCAGAGCGCATGCGCAGGGAAGTGTACGTACATTTGTACGCACACACGCACGCACTCATGCGCATGCGCACACATTCTTGTCTCTGCACCCGTTTGGCACTCATGCACACATCCACTTTGGGACACACATATTTTCTTGCACACTCACTTTGGCACAGATGTTGTTCCCTGGGAATCCTGTCCCCTGGCATAGAGAATGTCAGTGTTCGGCCATGAAAGCTTTTTTCCTCCCTCCAGACTCATCCGGAGCGCCCCGACCTCTGACCCGCAGAGCTTCAGCCTCACCTGAGCCCCGGATCCAGTTCTCCTAGAACTCAGTGGCTCTGGGAAGCAGGGCCTTTGTTTGGGTGTCCCCGTGTCCCCACATGCTGACTGCAGCTCGTGCCTTCTACCAGGTGAGCAGCGCGCTGCACCCCATCTTTCCCTGCTCCTGCTGCGCAGATGGCTCTGGCTCAGTGCTCCTTGCACCAGACTTGCGTCCCACCTGCCTATGACATGTGTCCACCTGGAGGGCCTGCTGTCCTGCTCCTTTGGATCCAAGCAGCACACCTGCACCTCGGTTACCCGGGCCCCCCACCACCCGTCTTCTCTCACTTCCCACCGCCCTAGGTGTCTCCATGAGGTTCCCCAGGTCCCCTGGCCTCCTCTGCCCCTGACTGCTGCCCCCACCTTCTGCCTGCCCCTGTGCCCTCTGCCCGACCTTCCTGAATCATGATTCTGTCACCCCAACTTAACGCTTGTGGAAGACCCCGCTGCAGAAGAAAGCACAAGCTCCTTGGTCTTGCCACTGGCATCCCTGTTTCTTTCTTCTCACCTCCTCTCGGGAGCCCTGGGCCACCCTCCCAGCCCCCTCTCCATTCACACCCCGGTTCCTCCTGAAATCCCTTCCATCATCTGAGGGCCTATGCCCCCTCCTCTGGCAAGGCTTGGACCCTCCCTTGGGTTGGTGCTTTTCTGTTAGCAGATGTCCTATACGGCCTCTTCTATCAGGAACTTCCTTGCCCCCTGCAGCCCCCCAACATATTACAGGATGTGAGGAGCTAGGAGTCTTTATATCTGAGAGAGGCACAGGAGATGGGAGAGTCTCCTCCATTCATAGTCTGTCCCATGGTTTCCTGGGGTGTAGTAAAGACATGGCCCAAGCTGTCTCCTAAAGACAGTGAGTGGAGGACAGCAGTGAGCTTTGCCAGGCACTAATCTGATTACCTCATATGGATTATTTTATTCAATCCTCAAAAAAGCACCTTATGAAGTAGATACCGTGGTTACACCCATTTCACAGATGAGGAGACCGAGGAACAAGCGGTTCAGACCTTCACTCTATGCAGTGGATCAAAAATTCAAACACAAACAGCTTAACTCAACTCCCACTTTCTAGCCACTCTACAGAAATACAAATCTGGCTGCCGGTGTTTATCACCACAGACTCCACGCCTCCTCCTACTCCTCGCCCTCCCAACTCTCCCCTGTCTTGTCTTCCGCTGTACCTCATCCTCAACTTCTTTACTCCTTGACCCTCAGCCTCCCCTGAGGGAACCTTAGAAGGCCAGTCTGCCACACCACCATGCCCAAGGTCAAGGCTGAGTCAGCATCCTTCCCTCCCTGATTGCTGCCACTTCCCTGCCTGTGGTGGGCATCCTGTCCTCTCCAGACCGTCCTTCCTGCATCTATCCACCACCCTCAGGGACCACAGCCATGATGGCACTGGTCTGCAACCTTCCACTCTGAATCCTGCCATCACCCTCGGTGACTTTTACCCATATCCTCAATGTCTTCAGCCTCTGGCCTCTTGAATGCCTGCATACCTGCGTGCCCTGCACCCGTCACCACCTCTAGCTCCCGTCTCTGAGGTGGCAGGTGAGCACCCCCAATGGCCCCCTCCTTCTTCTCGCTGGCACTCAGTGGTGCTTCCTCTGTGGAGTCCCAACCAGTCTGCTGACTCCTCTAGTCTCTCAGGGAACGGGCCGGCCCCTCCTCCAGGCCTGCCCTCCTGGGATCCATCAACCCCCACCTCCTGTCTGTCCCTCTCATGCCCCACCTTTTAAACTTAGGTGGGGGTCACCACCAACCCTCCTCACATTTGCAAAGGGCCTGTACGGAAAACCACCTCAGACTACCTCTAGCCCTGGCCCAGCCTCAGCAAAGCTCTGAGACAACACATGCCCCTCACTGTAACCTTCCCCTCCAGAGAGAAAGCAGAAGCCACCAGTGCATCCCTTCCCTTCTGCTTCCTGCCTCCAGACTCCTAGAGTGTTGCCTGCCCATCCACCTCCTGGCCTTCCAGCCACAAGGGAATCAACCACTCTTCTGTGGCTCACTCCCTACCAGCCCCTCTGCCTCCCCAGGCACCTTACAAGAGACCCCCTCTCCTCTTTCTCTGCAGTGTTTACCTCTTCTCAGATCCCACCCATCCTTCTAAGCTCTAAACACTACAACCAACACCAGGACTGTTTCCAGTTGGTGGCAGGCCTAGGGGGAGGGGACACTGCCCTTCCACTGCCTTCATTCCTGCCCAGCCTCCCCTCACTGACCCAGGGGCTCCCCACCACAATAGATGAACTGCTCTCCTCCTCCCACCCCCGCGTGGCCACTGGGGCTCTATTTTTAACCCACCTCAAAATCTCTGACTCAGAATCACAGGGCTCCCAGGTAGCTGTTCTCTGGGCTGCCGGAGGCTGCCTCAGACCTGGTTACACTAAAAACCAAGGGCATCCATCCGGTGCTCGTCTTCAGGGCTGGTGGTTTAGATTTGGATTTACTTTATCTTCTAAATCTTTATGAGTCTCTTCACTCGAGGAATGGACATATATTTTTAAGGCCCTCCCACTGGGACCTGTTACCCCTTCCTCTATTAAGGTCCCTCTTGTGTTGGGCTGAAGTCCCAGTCCCACATTATCCAAAGAGAGTTGGTCTTGGCCACTGATCAGGGAGAGGAGAGCTGTGGGGAGGGCTGTGTCAGACCCTTCCCTGCTGTGACCCTTGGGTCATACAGTCCAAGCAAACACCCGAGGGCCTCCATTCCAGCCCAGGTGCAGGGAGGGCCCCAGCTCTGCACCGCTGACCGGCCCTACAACAACACAGAGACCACTGGCCCAGGACCACACCCTGAGGGGCCAGACCACGGCAGGACAGAGCTGAGGAGCTCTGATGTTGGCCTCTCTGGCTGCGTGGCTTCAGGTAAATCATTTTACCACTACTTTTGTTGGGCACAAAATGAGTCCGTGAATCCCCACACCACAGGATTCTGGGAGAAGTATGTGAGATAGCACTTTCTGATGTACCATACAGCACATATATGCTCAGTATGTGCCCACCATCATCGTTGTGACCACTGAGACGCAGGGCCTGATCTGAGCAGCACTCGGGCTGGGGGATGGGCAGGCCCACCCCACAGGAGCCAATGACCCAGGCCAGTTGGGGCAACATGGCCTATTGGTGGCTAAAGCTTCAAAAAGGAAGCAGGAACCCAAGTGCAAGAGCGGATCAGGAGGGACAGAAGTGAAGCTTGAGCCCTCAGTTACAGAAAGAGCCACATGGCGATGGAGCCCCAGGTAGGGTCTTGGTTCTAGTACCACTTTTCTCTTTACCTTGCTTTGTCACCTTGAACAAGTCACTGCCTCTCACACCTTCCCTCAGATTCCCCAGCCATTCAGCGCAAGATGGATGTGGACAGCCCCAAAAGACACACTGAATCCCACCAGGCCCCGCAGTGCTGAGGCTGGCCGTGGGCAGCTGAGCATACAGAACGCTTTCTCAGAGAACTTGGACCTCACTCCTGTCCTAACACTGGTCCAAAGGAAGATGGGGACATTCTAAAAGCCACATCGAGAAGTCAGGGCTTTTCCAGGGGTCACAAGGCACCTTGAAGCATGTAGAAGATAAAAGAACCTGAGGTAGGGTCTGTTGCTGCCCCTTCCCAATGGCCCAGCTGACACAGGCCTGGCCACGGGGGATACTCTAAGGGAACAACCCACGGCTTCCCTGACAGTCCCCAAGCCTGTGCACTCATGCTAGTGGGCACGCAGGTACACATACATGCACGCATGCGCACACACCCCAAATCACACATCGGGGGGAGCTCATCGGCGCCAAAAGGCTCCTGGCTGAGCCTACTGTGTCCCTTCCAGCCAGCGGCCTCCCAGCTCTGTACTCCAGCTAGCTGACAAGACCATCTGGAGAACATCAGGGAGGGGACCTGCAGTCAGAGGAGTTGTCAGCTCTGCTTACATGAATCAAAGACGTCTCAAGCACCACTCCCCCAGGAACCTTCTGTTCCACCACTCAGGGGAAAGGAACAGAAATAGAATGTTGTTATGGAGTGGTACGGGAGCACCACTCTCAGGGGACGAGGCGGGACCGCTCACCTGCTCACCAGAGGGTGCCACCAGGGTGGAGGAAGAAACAGCAGGGTGTGGGCTGGGGTTGCAGCCCAAGGCCTGGGGGGATGGATGGGACACAGCAGCCTAGGCCAGGTGGCTCTGGCCAGGGGCAGCTGTGAAGAGTGGGTAATTCTGGCCTGCATGATCCACTTTTGCTGAGATGGGGTGAGGATCTGTCAAGGAACAAGGACCCCCTGGGGACACAGGGCCCCAAGTACATGAAAATGGATGTGTCTCTATCACCACTCAAGGAAACCTTGTCTAACAAGGAGGCTGTGCAAAGGCTGTGTTCCCTGAGGTCCCTCCCAGCCCCAGAATATCAACTCTAATTCCTAACAACAGTGTGGAGGGAAGAGGTACGGCGATCCCCCATGAGCTCACCTATGGCTGAAGACTCAGGACTGGACCCTGGGTTTGGGGAGCAGCAGCTGGCAGAGCAAGGCAAAGAGGCAATCAGGGAGCCACAGGTTGCTGAAGGCAAAGAGGCCTGAGGAATGACCCAGCTCCTGCTCCCAGAGGGACAGCAGCAGGAGCACCTGGTACTCTCCCAAATCTGACCCACGCAGCCACCTTGGGAGGCCCAGGAGTCATGACGGCACATGGTCCTTGGCGCCTCTGCAGCCACAGCTAAAGCCCAACCCCTCTCCAGTCCCATTTTCAGACAGGGAAACAAGGCCCAGAATGGGAGGCCCAGCCCCTCACCTACAGGTTGTCCCCTCAGTCCTGTGCCAGGAAGTTGCATTCCCATACCTCGGTGCAAGAGGAGCAGCCTCTCTTGCTTCCCCCCAGCTCACTGCGGCCAGTCCTGCTGCCCATCCCCTGGGGCTCCTTCAACCACAGTAGTCTTGTATACCTGCAGTCTCAGGGGTCCTAACACTCTGAACTCTCCTGAGGCCAGGTCTGAGCCTCCAAGGAGTTAGCCCTTGAGAGTCGGGAGGAGGAATACAATGGAAACCTTTGCAGGACAGCATCATTTCAGCTGCTTTTCATGAAGCCCCTGCTCTATCGATCCCTGAGAAGGACACCCAACTGTCACTTCCCCAGGGCCACGATCTAGGGACCAGGGGGTGCACACAACAAGCCACACCCATATGACATGACATGCTAGGCCAATGCCACACCACTCCCAGGGTGTCTGGGTTGCAAAGCCTTAGTAGGAAGATTCAGTAGGGAAGGAATACCCCCGGCTCTGGGACCCAGGGCTGTGTAGCTTTTAGGATCATGCCTGGCTGGTCTCAGCAAGGTCCCCAGGAAGAGAGGGAGCGTCTCATTAACTCTCCTGGTTGGCGCCACTATCCCTGCCCTGCTGGCTCAATTTGCACTAATGGGGTCAGGATTACAGGTTCAATACCTATTTGTCCAATTAGCTCTGCTCTCTCTCAGCCTCAGCCTCTGAGCCCTGACCCTGGACACTGAGAGGAAAGGAGTTTTGTGGGGCCACATGACAGAACAGGATGAGGGCTGGGCAGTGAATCCCAAGCCATGGGAGCTCATGCGGAGAGAGCAGGGCTCCTGGTGGAGCAGCAGTGGCTGTACCAGGACAGCCCCAGCTGCGGAGACCATGCTTTCTCTAAGAGAAGCTAGGGGTGTCCACGAGATCTATGCACCTGAGGGTCTCACCTGTCCTCGGGGAAGGGTCCTTCCACAAACTAGGTAGGAGAAGCAGAGGCTGGCTGGCCATCCAGTGGCTGGGGACTCACATTAATCATTGACATGAGCTGCTCCATCCACAACCAGAACTGCAGGGTAATTACTTCTGGGCTCCAGGCCACACGCGCAGTGACATTATGGCAGCTGCAGCACCTGCCTTCCCAACCTCATAGGGCAGGAGGGGGCGCCTTGTCCAAGGCCAGGAAACTGAGGCCAGGGCCGACCAGGGCTCCCCTGGGGTGCACGGATTGGTGTGCTCAGGGTGCATCACAGGCCGGCCTGGCAGCAGCTCTGAGCCCTGCGAGGAAGGGTAGAGAGAAAGGAGTGCACAATCAGAGCACCTGCTCTGAGTGACCTGTCAGCACCCACCCAGCTGCCCAGAACTGCACCTCCCCACACCTGCTTGCAGAAAGGATGCGGGAAGGCTCTTCCTTTCAGACCTCCCTGCTTCCTCCAGGAAGAAGCATACTAGCCGTACATACCAGTCTGTAACTTGTCTGTTACCTCCGAAACCAGGCCCGAGACCCTTATAAGGAGCCAAAACTCTACCTTCCCCTTTGTCAGGTAGGTAATGACCCCATCATTCCCCATAACAGATAACCATGATCCTGCAGCGGACAGTATGGTCTCCTGGGGGCATGACCCCCTTAACTTGCCCTCCCCAAACCCTGAGAACAATGCAGTCACAGTTCCATTAGGTATTAACTTCTGAAAGCCTCCTTCATGCAGACATAACACATCCACCCACATGGGTAAATGCTTAGACAGACACAAAATCATCAGCAGCCAATTATCAGGCCCCCGCAGCTGCCGTGATCAGACCTGGAGGCCCCGCTGCTTGCTCTGCAGTCTGTGGTGGCCCAGAGCTGGGGTGTGGCGGGGTGGGGTGGGGAAGTCCCTCCATAGAGTGGGCACACCTCGACCCACGTGCCCAGCCCCAAGCACAGCTCTGCAGGCGCAAAGCTCGCTGCCCGGCTGGGTACACCAGACGCCAGCCCCAACAATGAGATTGCAGAGTGGGGTGGGAGTGGTCACGTGTGAGATTTGGTGGCTCCAGCATCGCAGCAGCGGTGGCACTGTTGTTTATTTATAATTTGTACTTTACCTCCCAGAGAGGACCAGAGGCAGCTGGCTCAAACGCTAGGAGCCTGGGGAGGGCAGGGCTTTGGGGAAGGCAGTAGGGCTTCCTGGAGGGACAAAGGGAACCAGGAGGGGAATGGGCAATGTGACCACCCTGCCCTAAGCCTTGGGACTTCAGGGATTATGCCAAGATCAGTTCAAAAGTTTTGTTCTAGGACTTTAATTCCTAACTCTGGACCAAGCCCTAACCCTAGTCATGACTGATGACTGATCCCTTATCCCCTCCATAAGCTAATCCTTGGCCCTGATCCTGGTCAGAATCTCAGTCCAGATGTGGACTCAGACTCAGTCTTGATCCTGGTTACACACTGAGCCCCAATCTTCTTCAGAGGCTGAGCTCTGACCCTGCACACGTCAGCCCAGATGCTGGTCACATGCCACCTCCTAATCCACAATCTGATTCCACATCCTCATGTCTCTGGAGGATGTAATGAACAGACCACGTGACATCTGCTTCTCTTCTGGATACAACACAGACACCATGGCTACTTGTTCCTCTCCATGCTGAGCTCCAGTTATCCCTATCCAGGAACGGGACATGGACGGTACCCAGATGTGCTTGCAAAACCCCAATGGTCTCCACAGCACTCAGGCCCTCCAAGGTCCTGCGGTGAATGCAGGGCTGGGCTTGGGAGGCATGCCGCAGCCACCAGGCTCCCCATCTACAAATGCAGAAAGCCTTCCTTCTCCAGGGAGTCACGGGCCTCCTTGATTTTTCTGGCAGTACTGAGGATCAAACTCTAGGCCTTGCACATGCTGAGTGCCTGCTCTACCACTGAGCTACCCACCCAGCCCAATTACAGTAAGACTCTAAAAATACTATCACCCCAGAAAAGGCAGGGGTGACAAGAAGCTCCAAGTGACAAAGCTATCCAGGAAAAGCCTGCCCTGAAAACTCTCTGGCCAGGAGGTTGTGGATGGACTGAAGCAGATGGACATTACATAACCCAGTGGGTCTCATTTTCTCTTTGATAAGGACTTCCTCTGAGACCTTGGGCCGGTCCCTTCCTCTCTATGTTCTGCCCCCACCAACACACAAAAAAGCTCAAGCCAGGGTAGCCAAAGCCTCTCCAGATCTGGGGTTCTGAGACCTGATACAATTGCTTTGCCTGCTCTTCACAGCTCCACCTTGGTGGCTTCATTCTGAAACTAGTCTCTTGAACTACTTGATAACTGATTTTTTTTTTTTTAAGCAGAGAAGAGGAGGAGAAAGAGAAAGAGGGGAGGAAGGGAGAGAGGGAGGGAGGGAAAAGGGGAGAGGGATAAGCCTGAGTTCAGAGTCCTATAGACCAGGGTCAAATTCCAGTTCTAGGACATAGGAGTGGTATGATTTGGGGCAAATCTCTCCCCAGCTCCCATCAGAGCCAGACCTGTAAACTGAAAAGAATAAAACCATCCTGGGTCCACTAAGAAGAGCAGGCGTAGTAAGGGCTGTAGACTTCCCAGCACAGCCTGGTGTGCAGTAGGCTTCAAGGATGGTGGTTATTGGTCTGGGAAATATCTGGCTTTTATCTCTTGAGTTCAGTCAAGGGTCCTATACTGAGAAGCCTAGAAGGTTCAGGTAACAATGTAGCATGGGACATGGCTGGGTATAAGACACACACCTTCAGGACAGCTATGGACTATGGGCAAACTAACTAGCAGAGCCAGCTTAAAGGGGGCATCTTCTCTTGTCTTTGATCTCCCGGTTATGGCCAGAGCCACAGTTTCCAATTTTTCTCTGAAAAACTTTAAACCTATAATTTTATGGGTTTCCATCTCTCCATTTGAAAACACTGGCCCAGCCAATAGCACGCTATGTGGGCCACACAGCACATCTAGGGGCTGCATTTGGTCCTCAGGATGCCGCTTGGCAAGCTCTGATCTAAGTACTTCTCAATCTTAGGTTGAATGCTTTTGCTGATGGGGAGCTCACTACCTCTCTGCTGCCTGCCATGTGGTGCTAATGGAAGACAGTCTCCAAGTAGACTCCTGGGCCTCGGGACCACAGATTCCTAGGGCTCTGGCAGTGCTCTCTCAGGAAAGAGACCTGGCTGGCAGAGAACATCCTCTCCCAAGCCAAGACAATGCCCCTGGCCTCCCATGGCACTCTCTGGCCAGGAAGTGAGGATTCCCCAGCATCCCCTGGGCCTGACAGAGCTGCCTGGCTGGCCTCAGTGGCCCTTTGATTCATAAGCAACTGCCAGGAGCAGCTTTGTAAGAGCCCTTGAGCCAAGCCAGAGCCACTGCCTCCTGGTTACATGACAAGCCCCCAGGGGACCAGGCTGGGACTTCTCCTCTGAGTGAATCCCTCTGGGTGGCCAGGGTTGTGGCAGGCACGAGGGCTACTTGGGCTGTATGCCACTTGTCCGCACCATCATCTGGACGGAACCTAACCTGGTGCCTTCCAAAGTAGGAGGGGTAGGGAGAAGTGACAGGCAAGCCCAGCCCACAAGAGAGGTTGATGGCAGGGCCTGGAGAAGGGGAGGGGACATGGCACTGGGTCAAAACCCCTGCTCACTGAGCTGCGGAGGCTGCTGCTCAAGAGGCCTGTCAGCCTCCAGCTGGCCACTGCCAGAACCACCTCACAGCTCTTGGCCCTGCCACGCTACCTCTGGGCACTCTCACTGCGAACATCTGCTCCCTCCCGGAAATCTCACTGCTACACAGCAGTTGCTGGGCGCCCTCCCTTTCTCTCCTCCAACCTTCAGATGGGAGGAACTAGTGAGCTGAGAGGGATGAGCAGGGGTTCTCTGGTGGCCCAGCCACTGCTGCTCACCCCCAACCCAGAAGCAGCATCCAGGGTCAGTGGGCTCCAAGCAGGTGGGTGACAAGAAGGGGGATGAGGAATCTGACACCCCAACTTTGCCTGCACACCTCTATGGTTGGCTTTGTCCCATTGCCAGCATCTTGACCCAGCCTGAGCTTGGTGAGACAGGCCCAGGGCTCAGGCGAAGGAGATAAGACAGAGGCTGTGCTCTTGGGGGAGTTGAGCCAGGACCAAGCACACACGCTCTGCACTTCGAACCTGGTCCTGGTCAGGGTAGCATGGTTAGAGCGGCAACAGCACCTGGGGGCTCATCCCATGTGCAGAAGCCCAGAGCCCAGCCCAGAGCTACTGAATCATGATCTGCATCTTGACAGGATCCTCAAGTAAGCTGAATGACATTACAGTGAGAAGCTGCATTATAACAAGCACAGAGCTCATCCAAATGCCACAAGGTGTCCAAGAAGGACAGAGGGATAGTGCCTGAGTGACCCAAGAAGGTGTCGCAGAGGACCCAGGAAAGTGGGGCCCTAAAGCAGGGGAGAAATGGGCAGAGGGACGGATGGCTCAGTGGCTACTTGACAGTGTAAAAGGCTTGTGGCTCTCAGCTCTCAGGGAGCAAAGAGGGCAGGCTGGGGAGAAGGCAGCCCCCAGCCTTGCTATGTGGCCACCAGAACCAGGGAGAACCAGACCAGTGGAGCCCAGGCCTCCACTCACATGGCCGCGCGTTCTGTCATCTGCCCAGCTGCTTTCTGTATGCCGGACCCCAGGAGCGCTGCATCTAAGTTCTACCAACCCAGCCTCATGAAGTGGGGGGCACTTCACATCGGAGACCTACTGCCCCCTGTGTCCACTGGCAGCACTGGCCAGGCCATTCACCTTGGAATTCCCCTCTGCACCACAGCACCCCAACCCTCCCTGGTACGCAGGAAGCCTGCTTTCTACATTGCCAGCAAAAACGTTTCGGGGCAACAGCTCCCAGGAAGGCTGAAAATGGTCCCCAAATATCTTTGTTTCTTCTCCAGGCATCTAGCTCTGATCTTTGGTTTCATTTCCATTCTACCATCCATGGTCAGCCCAACCACAGACACCAAGTTCCAGGGAAATATAGCAACCTGCCTCCCCTTCTTAGCAGGCCCAGACCGCTTCTTGGGGTGGTCCACAGTGGGGTTCCCCAAATTCAGCCCCTGGATGGTTCTCAGTTTAAGGGAACTGCAGACACTGCACATTGAGTGCCACATTACATGTATGTTTATTCATTTATTTTTGGGATACAGACCCCATAGTTTCCAGCATGTTCTCAGTGAGATCTCTGACCCCAAACACGTTCAAAATCCCAGGCCAAAACCAGGAAGAGAGGCCTTGTGAGCCACCCAGGAAGGAAGGAGGCGGGAAGGTGTGGTCACAGCAGCATCTCTGAGCCTTTGATAGTGATGGTCACAGTGTCCATTGTTGTACAATTTGTGTCTGACACGGACATAGGCTATAGCATTCCCAAGGAGGCTCAAGGAAGGCTGATATCCCAAACAGGGCCCCATAGCAGACACGGCTGAGAGCTGATGGGAGGTGAGAAATGGCAACGACTGGGTGCAGGGGCCAGCAGGTGCACCAGGAGTTGGCTCAGGTATCCACCCCAGTGAAACAACCCTTTAAGGGCTGTTTTCCCTCGCTTCCCACACAGCCCTGGGAGGCTCAGGCCAGGAGATAGTAGGGAAGGGGAGTGGAAGGGACACACATCCACCTGCCTCCATGCTCAAAGCTGGGCTGGTGCCTGGGTCCCCAGACATTACAGTGGCCCCGACATTCCATCTACAGCCTGCCTTGCCAGTTTCACGTCCACCCACACAGCCCCATGACACCTGCTCAGACACCTACGTTCGCATGGCTGGGATGACTCCCCGAGCCTGGCGCTGGAAAGTCTGACCAGCTTCTGAGAATAAAACCAGCTACAACTTTCCTTGTGGTCCCCACTCCCTCCATCTCCCACTTCTTTCCTCTTAGAAAACCCAGACTGACAAGATACTACGCTTTATTCACTCAGTCTCCCCTCACTAAGCCTTGGCCACAGTACGTGGCTCCTGTGAAAGGAAGGGTCCACGGAAGGCCAAGAACCCAGCCAGGGATGAGCAAGTCCTGGGAAGCAGTGTAAAGAGGGACAGCCACAAGCGACCTCTTCCCTTCACAAACCATAAAGACAAGTTCCAAAAGGTAAATCGGGAGTTGGAGGGGAAGGGAGACCACACACGGCCATGCAGAGTGGAAGAGCCATATGGGACCAAGGACATGGCCTGGGGGAGTGGTACAGTGACATGAAGCAGAAACTGCCAAGGAAAGCATGGCATCATCAGGTCCTGGCTACTGTGGGACCCCCAACCTTCAGGTAAGCCCAGCCTAGCCCTGGAAAAGGTACCTAGCCTGCCTCCCCCGGGAAAGGAAAGGCCGAAGACAGACCATCACAGCCAGCCCTAAACTCCAAACCACACACTCTATCTATCATGGCTTGCTGGTGATTCTTTATTAAACCAATTCTGCTGGATCAATGCTTCCTGCCCGTCAAAATGATGAATAAATCCTGAACTGGTCTGGGCAGTGTTTGCGGAGGCTCTGGTGGAGCTAGAGGTAGAAAGTGATTGCTAACTCCACAGAGAGGCCAAGGCCAGGGGCTGAATCTCTAGAGTGAAGCTTGGAGTGCACATGTTTTAGAAGGGGTTGAGTGGTGGGCTTCCTAAGCTTAGCAGACCTAGCCCAGCCCAAGCCTCTTCGACCTTCTGAAGATGAAACTAGTTATTTTCGCCCACAGGCATGACCACCACTGCTCCAAAAACACTTACGCTTATGCATAAGTGCACGCATGCGCGCACACAGATGTCTTCTTTGGATTTCTTTCTTTCTGCCAGACCCAGCATCAGACAGCGACAAGGGTGTGTGCGAGGGATGTGCACTTCCAGCCACCCATCCCTGCTGCTTGTTGCACAAACCCAAATCCAAACCAGTTGGACCGTGTTCCCGTTGTCCATTTATTGGTGCCGCTGCATCCATGCTCTCCCCACCCCCCACCACCCTCTCCCAAGGCCAGGGCCCAGGCAGCCTGCAGTGAGTGGGCACTGTGAGGCTCTGCAGCAGGGGCACCACACACAGACAGACCAGGTGGCCCGAGGTAAGACCAGGAAGGCGGCAGCTCCCAGGGCGGAAACCAACCCTGTCCTGGCTCCTCACTGTCGGAGATAAGGAAGGGTGAGAGGCCAAGGCCCAGGGCCCAGAATGTCCTCCAGCAGGGCTTGCTGTTCATGGAGGCTGGGCATGCCTGGGGTTGGCACTGGGGTTGGTGATAAGAACCCCTGGACAGAAGCTTTCCTATCATGAGTGTGGGGTTGGGGTGGCGGGAGAGCAGAGGAGGACACTCAGTAATCTCAAGTGGCTGATACTAGAATGGCCTGTCACCACCCCTGAAGAGTTCAGCAGGAGGAGGAAGTGCCCAGGACACTCAGGCTGGAGGAGACAGGGTGCCTGTCCACTCTTCCCCAGCTCAGCCTGGGATCTTCAAGTCCCAGGCCTGGCCAGGGAGAGTCTCCTCTTCAGGAACCTGGCCCTGGGAGCCCAGCTGCTGTTAGAGGAGAGGAACCCACCTCAGCCCACACAGTTGATGGCAGCGGCTCTGTGAAGCCCGTTCTCTGGCCTCCTTGCCATCTGGGAATGGGACACCTGGACCTTAGGGTTAGAAATATCAGTCCCTCAAAAGGAAGAGGGAAAGGAAAGGAAAAGAAAAAAGAAGGGGGCCTTTTTTCACCTCCTATTTTAAGCCCTTAAGTGCTGTCTGACTGGTCATTCCCAGCCAGACCAATCTCTCTCATTGGATGGAAAATGGCTTTGCTCTCATTACAAATCCAGCTTCCCTGGAGTTTGCAAAGAGGGCTCTGGGCTGGTACCATGCTTGCTTATATAGTCAGGCTAAGGAGCCAAGTAGGGGGCAAGACCAAAGAGGGGGAGAATGAGGCTCCCAGCTGGAAAAAGTGACTGCTTTCCAGGGCTTCCTATCAGCCTGGTGTGGCAGGGATACCCGGAGGGACACTGGGGGACCTCGGAACCATGCCTAGGGTAGGAGTATCCCTATCCCCACCCCAGGGGCAACCCATGATCCTCTCCTACACAGCTATATGTACAGGCTCAGAGTGGCATCTTCTGCTCAGTGGCATCTGACTCCAGTGATGCAGGAGGGGGCAGGGTCCCTCTCCCTGACTGGCAGTCACACCTTTTGTCCGGACCCACAACAGACCCTCAAGAGACCCAGTAGCTGCTGGAACTTGGGGCACTGGAATGGGAATGAGATCCTGAACTGAACTTGGGCTCACAGGACAGCCACACACCAGGCAGGACACCAGGCATCTTTGCTGACCACTATGAGCAAGGTCATTCTCCCCCACTGGTCCTGGTCTGGGAGCATGCTGTCCAGGGAGTCTGCTGCAGGTCTACTACTCAGCATAAGGGGTTGGGCCCAGGGTTAGCAGTACCAAGGCCCCAGGCAGCCCTCCAGGTGCCTGGCCGCAGCTTCCCAGGGTGCTAGTGCTGAAGCCTATTAATTTCTGCAGTCAGCACCCCAGAAGCCAGCCCAGCTGCTGAGGGGTACGTCTCCTTTCCGCCCTGGCCCTGCAGGGTGGCCGACTTTGGCGGCCTCTGGGATGGCCACCTTGACTCTTCTGCCCTTAGGGGGAGGTGGAACCTTGTGGCTCACCCGGTGGCAGAGCTCTAGTCCTGCTGCAGGGAAGGCTAGGCCAGGCTCAGAACACCTTTTCAGTCTGACTGTAAATGTGGCCCAGATCGCAAAAGAGAGAAGCCAGAACACAGGAAAGTTCCCATTGTGGTGTAGGAGGAAGTCTGGGGGTGTCTCAGAATCTAGAGGCACCCAGCTTCTCTTGGAGCTCCCCGTGCAAGAAAGGAAAGTTAACTCCGGCTGGGAGGCAGGGCCGAAAGAAGCATGCCTGCCACTAAAGAAGGCATCCACAGGATCCCCACGGGCCTCTTACCTGAAGTCGCTGTAGGGGTGGATTATCCAGAAACCAGCGGACTTCACCCTCTCCTGCTCGCGCTCAACGGCTTTCTGGCTGCCGAACATCCTCAGGGAGAATTTGTTGACCCCGGGCTGAAGCATGGCCCCGAACTGGCGCTGCATGAAGCCGGCCTGGCCCAGGCGCACCTCGGCCTCCGGGAAGATCTGGTCACTGGCGGCCGCGCCTCCTTCCACTTTGATCGCGGTGTCCACCGCGGGCTGCTCGCGGGAGGCCGAGGCTGGGTGCTGGGCGGGTGGCGGGGAGGCTGCGGGCTGCGTCGCGGCGCCCGGGCGCTCGGGTTCGGCCGCCAGGCCAGGGGGCGTCCTGTCCTCACCGGGGGACGCGTCGCCCTCGGCGATGAGCCGCCGCTCCTCGGCGGAGTCATGCAGGTGCCCGAGGCTGCCGCCGCCCCCCGCCCCGCCGCCGCCCCGGCTGCCCAGAGAGGCCAGGCTTCCGCGGAAGCGCCTGCAGTCGCCGTTCGTGCTGGACTTGGCCGCGCTGCGGGCCGGAGCGTCGCTGTCCGCCACCCCGAGGGCCGCGCCCCGGGGCTCAGCGGCCGCCGAGGGCGAGGGCGAGGGCGAGGGCAGCGGCCGCAGCCGGATGCTCCTGCGGCGCGGGTCCTGACGGCCCCCGGAGCCCTCGTCCTCGGCGTCCTCCTCCTCGTCCATGATCCACGCCTTGGCCCCCACCTGCTGCGGGAGGCTGTAGAGCCGCTTGCGCATGGACGGCGGCAGCTTGTCCATGGTGCCCGCGGCCGGGCCGGGGCCACTCCGCCCGCCCGTGGGTTCGCGTCCTCGGCCGCTCGCGGGCCGCTCAGGAGCCCATGCTCGCGCGCCCCGCTCACCGCGCTGCGCCTCCTCCGGGCCGGCCGGGCGCGGGGACCCCGCACTCCCCCCGCGCACTCCCCCCGCGATCGGGGCGCGGCGCGGCCCGGCTCCAGGCGCCCCGCCCCCGCGGGAACAATGGGCGCTGCGGCCGCGGCGTGGGCTCCTCTCCGCGTGCGGGGCGCACAGCGCGCGTCTCCCTGCGTCCCGGGCTGTCAGTGCGCCTCGCCGCCCCGCGGTACCCGCCGGCTGGGCCCGGGGCTCCCGCCGCAGCGGAGCGGAGCCGGAGCCAGCGGCCGGCCGGGCTTACATCAGCGGCCGCCTCCCCCGGAGCGCCCTCCGGCCGCGCCCGGGCTCCCGCGCCCCGGAATATTCATGAAGCCGCCGCGGCTCGCGGGTTGCCATAGGAGCGGCTCTCAGGCCCTGCCTGCCTACCTGGGCTTCTTAAAGGGGCAGCGGCTAGGGCCGGGGGCCGCTAGGGGCCGGGGGGCGGGGGCGGGGGGCGGGCCGGGCCTGGGGAGCAGGGTGGACTCTAGCCAGACCTTGGGGACCGAGGAGGATTCCGGCCTCACGTCTGCACCCTCAATTGGCCTTTCTTGACTCAGGGCTGGGGACGCCCCCTAAACCCTGGTCTTCGGCTTGGGCGGCGGATTCCCCACCTCCAGATGGGGGGCGGGTCCCCGGCTCCCGCTCCGAACTCCCGGCTTCAGCGTCCGCGCCTTTCTGCTCCTCCCCTCCCAGGTCCCCAGCCCTCCGGGAGGCGTGGCGCGCGTGGATGCGGAGCCGTGCGTTCCCGCAACGCGCCTGGAGAGGGGGTTTCCGGGAAACGCACGGCGCCCGGGCGGCTCCCAGGGTTTTCCCGCGGCTCTGGCGGGGGCGAGCCCTGAGCTGGTCTTTCCCTGGGTGAAGAGGGTGTGGGGGACACTCGCGGGGCTCGCACAGAACACGCGGGTGGGAACCAGCCCTTCGAGGTAAGACTTCTAGGAAATGCGCTAGTGGCAGCAAGCGATATGGGATGCCAGCGCCCCCTCCTCCCCCACGCGCGGCTCGCTGGACGCATCCGATCTGAAGTGGGGCTCCCAGAGGATCGGTTTGCAACCCAAAGCCAGCGTGCAGGCGGGCGCCTCTGGGACCTGGCGCTCTGGGCTGGCTTTGGACATCTCCCTATGTAACAGTACAGTGGAGACACCTTCTGTGTAGACCCGCGATATGAGGGGTTCAGCTCGACCTAGTAGCCACACCGCCCCCGTAGGTCCGCTGCCCCCTCTCCAGGCCAGCTGGGTGTCTTCTCTACCCTTGTGAGGCGACCAGGCTGAAGGACAAAGCCCACTTACTCAGCCTGAGGTATCGGTGTATTCTCCAGCACCCCTAGACAGCCGACCCCCTAAATGAGCTCACAAGTGGGCTCAGGGAAAGAGAAGGGGCTTCCGAAGCAAGGAGATGGCCAGGGGAGGTTGGAGTCTGGGTTCATTGCTGACTTGCATCCTCAGCCACTCGAGGCAGGGAGGGAGACAAAAAGGTCCCGAACTCTGAAGAACAGCATTAAGTTTTTCTTCAAATTATTTTAAATTTTGAATTCTTAGCCCCATAGGAGCTCCTCCCCCATTCTCCATCTGGAGCAGGAATCCTGGAGGCAGGACGCAGAGGTGGCTGAGTGAGCCTGGCAGGGGCAGTTCTGATCTGTCACCAGACCACAGGACCTGGGGTGGGGGAGGGAATGACTTGGGTGGTGACATCACCGGTGGCTGGCATTTCTACTTTTGAGCAGCTCCGGCCTGACAGTTCTCTGCACAGATGCGGAGAGGCCTAATCGGTGAGTGTCCTTGGGTCTCCTTGAGAAGGAGCATTCTTAACTGGCTGTGAGCGGACCTTCCTTGGTGTGCCAGCCCCCACTCCCACCCCTCCTGGGGGAAGACCACCTCCCTCAGCTCACTTCCTCAGGCTTTGTCCTCACCCAGGTTCAGGCAGGTGGCCCACGCAGGCCTCCCAGTGATCATGGCCCAACATCTTCCCCTGAGGAACCCTTTCCTGACCACCCAAATTTTCATTGTGTCCCCCTTTGACTTCCATGGCCCATAAGCTCCCAGCACCCAGATCACTGATGACAGTGTAGTCTGTGTCCCCTTCTGGACTGAGCTCCCTGGGGACACAGCAAGTCTGACTCATGGCAGGGACTTCATCAACAACACAAGGGTGGACAGAGAACAGATCAGGAAGTGTCAATTCTGCCAGTGAGTAAGGGATGTGGAAGATAGCTAGTGGGGAGAGGGGACTGGGAAAAGATAATTGATAACCAAAATTCTGATTCTGTGGCCACCGGCTGGCCATTCGGGACCTCCAGTCCTTCCCTCTCTAGTGTCCCACTGAGCCTCCTTTCACCATCATCTAGAACCAACTTCGGCTACAGAAACATCCATTAGGTAAGTCAGGCCCATGGGACCACGTTGAGGTCAGGCCTCTCTGGTGTCCCATCTGTGAAATGCTGATGGAGACTGTCAGGTGCTAGCAGTCTGGGAGACGGGAGGAGGTGATGTCCTGATCTTGCCCTTGGTGGGCTCCAATTGGTGAGGAGGGCACACTCAAACTCAAGATTATAGGATAAAACTAGTGACAGGAAAGAACTAACATGCACCAAGCATGGAAGATTTGAGAAGAAAGACCTCACTGAGCTTTGGGTATTCGGGAGGGCTTCCTGGAGGAGGAGGTCACACTTGGTGAGAGACATAGAGCCAACACTAAAAGGTTTACACCTGATTTGTTCAATCACAAGAAATTGACATTTTGATGTGCCTAATAAGGTTGCATTTTGGCTGTTTCTCATGACTTCACTTAACATTCTTACTCCCATTTGTAAACAAGAGAACTCAAGCACAGAGAGGTTAGGGGACTTGCCAAATTCTCTGCAGCAAGCCAATGGTGGAGCTAGGATTCCAACCAAGGGCTCCTCAGGTCAGGCTCTGCCCTACCGCTGAGCTGGCCCCCGTGTGTGGGGAAGGGGTGGGCACAGGTACAGGGAGTGAGGATGGAGAGAGATCCAAGCCCCCACATTTACTACATCTCCCATTGAAGGACCCCAGGCCCTTTCCTCTAACATCTGGCAGGAACTGGGGACCTCAGCAAGAGAAAGGCACGAGCTTGGGAAAGGGACAGGAGGAAACCTACTATCGTGGGCACCAGCAGGACCCAGGAAGTGGGCATGAGGCCTGGGCATCCTTGGAATGCAGAGTTAGAGGAGGTCTATGCCAGAGAGAAAAGGGGACTGGGGAGGGTTGCTGCCCCCCATAAAGACAATAAATAAGAGTGGGTTCGGGAGACCACAGTGGGGATGGTACTGTAGCTGATTGTGTATCAGCCTCACACCTTATTTGGTGGGGACCTAGATAGCCAGAGGGGGATGGAAAATTCCAGAAGTTTATTTGCTTATGGCCAAGGGCATTATTCTTTCTTGGGGAGGCAGCTCCAGGACAGCGCAGGCTCACACACGCTGCAGTGTCAAGATCTTGGCCAGTTCTGCTTGAGATGAAACACACACGCACGCACACACACAGCACAGGGCATTTTAGTGTCAGATTGCCAACTGTCCCTTTCTTAGAAGGCTGTCTTTATTCTAGGATTACATCCTTGCCACATTTTTGGTGTTCAAATGCCATTTTGTGAAATCCTGGTGCTGGGAGATTTTTATTTTTCTGCCCTCGGCCAAAGAAAAATTTGGCATCGGGTTCTGTGTTTGTTCCCAAAAATCATTTTTGAAGTATTATTGGTCCTTAAGGTCCAAAAGCCTGGGAAACCCAGGCGTAAACAATGGAGCATGACACTGGAAAAATGGAAGCCATGGAGCTAAATTCTTCTCCGTTGCTTGTAGCATGTGTATGCCTCAGTTTTCCTCATGTGTAAAATGGGTTCGATGACACTTGGCTTGGGAGCTGTCGAGAAGATGGCTCGCACCCGCAATCCTTTTTTTGTTTGTTTGTTTTTAATTTTAGTAAAGAGTCTACAGGGTGCTCAGGGTCTCACTCCTAGATCGGACTCATAGTGATTCTCCTGTTTACAGCCTTCCAAGTGCTAGGATTACAGGCATGCGCCACCACGCTCAGTCTCAATCTCTGTCTCAGTGCACTCTCAGCGTACCTCGGGGGCAGGGCTGGCACTGCAGGCCCGGGGATCTAACCCCTAGCCCCTGTGCCTGCTTACAGGCACTTTAATTCCCTGAGCTATTTGGCCAGCCCCCACTGTAGTCTCTTGTTTGTAGTACATTCTCAATACGCATCAAACAAGGAGATGCTGGCATGAAACCTGTATTTGCCAAGTCAACGCTTGGCTTCTGAAATCCAGTTCTGGTCCTAGATTCATTTTAACATTGCAGCTCAAGTGAAGGCAAGGTCTTACTATACAAGATGCTTCCCCTCAGCCTCCATCCCTGGCTGGGCCTCCAAGACCCCAAGTCTGCTCCCAGGTCCCACGGACAGCTCTGCTCAGGACCCCTGAGAAGGCTGTGAGGGCTGGGGATCCACACCCAGGTCCAACTGCACCTTTTAGTTGAGTATAGACNCTCCATCCCTGGCTGGGCCTCCAAGACCCCAAGTCTGCTCCCAGGCCCCACGGACGGCTCTGCTCAGGACCCCTGAGAAGGCTGTGAGGGCTGGGGATCCACACCCAGGTCCAATTGCACCTTTTAGTTGAGTATAGACAGGGCCCAGCCCAGCACACCTTCTGCTCTCCTCCCTGGCAGCTGTGCTGTGCAGGGTTGAACAGGGTTGGAGGGCAGATAGACATCTCACTGGCCGTCCCAAGCTGGAGAAAGGATGCTGGCCTCAGCAGCATCTCCTCAGCTTTCCTGCGCTAGAGCTTTCTGACAAGGAAAGGGCATCCACAATGCAAGCGCGATGACCCGAGCCATCGAGTACTCAGCCCATACATGGCAGTGTCTCAGAAGGCAGAGGGGTGCCCTGGCGTGGGCAGCTTGGTCTGGTGGAAGCAGCAGGAAGCTACCCTGAGGCTTTGGGATGGAGGGACACATGATTGAGCTTCACTTCATGGTTCAGTGAAGTTCAGAGAAAGGCTCTCGGGAGAGTGCTCCTGGTGGACTTCTTGGAGGAGGTGGGAAGAAGCTGCATGTCTGGGCAGCTCTGCTCTGAGAGTGTCCACCTGTCTGTTACAGGAGAAACAGTGAATGAAATAGCTTGGCAGGAGGGAGACTTGGGACTTTCTCTTGGCAGTCTTAGCCAGGGCAGAGCTGGGGGTCCACTGAGCTGTGCCAGGAGGAAGTCTGCTGTCTCCACAGAAGGACAATATCAGGTCCTTTCAATCCCATCCAGCACCTCAGCCTGGACTCCGGCTCTAAAGCACTGGGATCTTACGTGTCCACCTGGCCCCGATCATGTTAAGCCCACAGCCAGCAAGAAGGCCCTCCAGGCCCCACTTCCTGTTGGGTCTCCATCTGTTTTCTTTCCAGTGCTGCCTGGCCTCTCTGGGATCCAGGCCTGGGGCTCCCAGCCATCCTGGGCTCTAGCCTCAGCCTCTCCCAGGCCCTCACCTATGAGTGCCCGCAAACTGCCCGGAGCCCTTTCACCCCCAGGCCAGCACTGAGTCAGGTGCTGCTGTCCCAGCCTCCCCCACCGGGCACACCCAGCGGCTCCCTGGGGCCCCATCCCCACCCCTTGCCCTGGGATGGCTGGGGAAGGACGTGCTGACAGCTCAGCCAGGCCTGGACTGTGTCTCTGTGTCCTGCCAGGGCTCCAGAACGTCTGGGCCACCTGGACCCGGAGCCAGGCTAGAGAGGGAGGCACTGGGAGAGGAGGCTCCCAGGGTGCCGGCTGAGCAGAGCTGCCAAGAGTAAGTGCCAGAGATTGCTCTGGCTTGAGTCTGGAATTCCCTACTCACCAGGGCTGAAGTGGGCTCACAGTCCCCAGGGAAGAGGGTGAGGTAGAAGGCAGAGGGGTGACCATAGCTGGGAAGATCAGGTGGCCCAGGGACCTGGCTCCCCCATCCCCGCAGGACAGCTCGTTCTCCTGCCCCCTTCCCTGCTGCTTAGGCTGCAACCTCGCTGCCCGACTTCTTCGACTTCTTCGCATTTTCTTTTGCCCCCAACTTCACGTGAGCCCTCTCATTTATCTAGCAAGAGTGCTGCTTTGTGAGCCTGGGCAAGCCAGTCCCAAGCCCCAGCCACCTCCAGGCTGTGGCTAGAATGAGACAGATTCCAGAAGCCACATTGGAAGAAGAAAGGGACATGTGTGTGATGGGAACACGTGGGCTGAGGACAGGGGGTGGAGGAGGCAGCATGTAGAGTAGGGGCAGGGAGGCAGGGTTGAATTGGCCTTGGAAGAAGGCAGGTATGCCCAGCATGGTGGCATGTGCCTGTCATCCCTGCACTCTGGGAGGCTCCGGCAGGAGGACTGAAAGTGTGACCTCAGCCTGGGCAACTTGGTGACTTAGCGAGACCCTGTTTTTAAAATAAAAAAGATTGAGCGTGTAGTGCAGTGTGCAGGCCCTGGTTCACCTTCTAGTGGCCCCCTTGTCATAAAAAGAAGGCAGTGTGATTGGAGACATGGAGGCAGAAAGGTGGGCCGAAGAGCTGATGACACATGTGAACAGAGTGAGGCCACAGGGAACCCATGGGCGAGGCTGGGTGGGCAGGCCGGGGCCATGGCCGTGGGGACACAACGGTGGTTGGCTTCAGAGCAGTAGGACTGACCCAGGTGACTGACCCAGAGGCCAGGACTTTGGGGCAGCCCGTTGGGTGGTGCCAGAAGCCCACCCCTGTACATGGTTCTGCAATGAGTAAACTGGAAAGAGGAGGCTACAGTGTCTATGCTGGGAGCCCCAGTGGGCCCAGGACAGGAAGTCCTGCCCGAGGCGCTCCATGCCCCTGTGTCCCACAGAGGGAGCAGCACTGTCCACGAGTCTGCTCCTGGCTCCTGCTCCCTTCAAGCCCTGAGTGGCAGGATAACCTGCTATCACTGAGCCTCTCTGCAGTGACAGAGCTGCGCCTCAGAGACCAGCTCTGAGGCATGGTCTAGAGAACCATGAGCAGGGTCCAGAGAACAGGCAGAGCAGATAACAGGGGCTGCGACAGGGTCTGTGATACAATGACAGGCTGTGACAGAGGCTGTGACAGAGACAGTGATGGGCTGTGGCAGGGCTATGGCAGGCTGTGACAGAGACTATGCTAGAGATAGTTGTGACAAGAACACTATGACAGACTATGAGACGTTTCTGTGACAAAGGCTCTGATAGGAGCTGGGACAGAGGCTGTGATACAGTGGTAAAGGCTATGACAGGGACAGTGATGGAAGTGGTAACAGATCATGACAGGGGCTGTGACAAAGAGTGTGACAAAGGCTGTTATAGAGGCTGTTAAGGACTGTGACAAAGCCTGTGGCTGGCTGTAAGAGACACTGTGACAGAGACTGTGACAGGGACTGTGATAGTCTGTGACAGGGTTTGTGACATGCTAGAGACAGTGACATGGGTTATGACTAGAACTGTATCATGCTATGTGAAGGCTATACTATGGCTCTGTGACATAGGCTCTGGCATAGCCTGTGACACAGGCTGTGACAGAGGTTGTGATAGGATTGATAGAGCCTGTGACAGGGGCTGTGATAAAGGCAGTGACTGAGAGTGTGATAGAGACTGTGACAGACACTATGACAGGGGCTGTTCTTAAAGGCATGATGGGGGCTGTGACAGAGACTGACTGTGACAGGCTGTGGAACAAGGGTTGAGATGGGCTGTGGCAGGGTCTCTGACAAGAGCTATGATGGGCTGTGACAGGGCTGTGATAAAGGCTGTGACAGAGGCTTTGAAAAGGACTGAGACAAAAATGTAACTAAATCTGGAAGCACAGTCAGAGTTGGGACAACAGTTCCTGGATCCCGGGCCCACACTCCCACGGTGACAGAGCAGTTGGCGGTGACAGCAGCAACACAGCACATGCACAGGCCAGGCATCTGTGGAGACACTGCAGGTTGAGGCAGCCATGGGAACATGGTGACAAGAGACATGATCGTGGCTGCTGCCTCCAGTGCTGCTGTGGACTCCTGTGTCCATGGGCAGGCTCCTGCTGCTGCCTTTTGCATCAGGAGTGTCCCCCAAAGACCACGTATAAAAAGCGTGGTCACCAGCCTGTGGTTACTGGAAAGGGTGGAACCTGTAGAGTATGGCCACCACTGGGGGTGTGTCCTGACAGGGGCATTGGGATTGAAATTCCTCTGGTCTTCAGGAGGGAGCCCCCTCTTTCCCATGGCTCCCAGCTGTGGTGTTCTGAGGTACCACAGACCCAAAGGGTGAGGTGAGACCATGCAGGACCCCTGAAAGTATGAACCTCCATAAACCATTTTTTCCTTTGTTTTGGTTTTTGAGATGAGGTCTTGCTATGGTTGCCATAGGCTGGTCTTGAACTTCTGGCCCAAGAGATCATCCTGCTTCAGTCTCTCAAGTAGATGGCATACGCCATGATGCCTGGTTCATTTCCTCCTTTTGAAAAAAAATTGTTATTGTCATGATTGTGTGTTTGCAGTACATACTGGTCACATTCATCATGGTGATTTTCTCCTTTCGAGTCATCTACAGTGACCAAAAGCCAAACTGCCACACTGGCCTGCAGTTTTCTTCACTCTTCCTACCTCAGGAGAGGTTTACAGAGTGATGTAGGTGCTAACACGCACTGTGGGTGTCTCTGTGAGATCCCAAGTTATTACAAGGGGTCCCTTAATCTCTTGAAGTACACCCTGCTGTTGGATCCACCATGCACCTTCCACGTAGATATCAACTATTTTCCTGTCATATACGGGTGCTATTGTACCAGGAGGAACCAAGTGCATGTTTGTGTTAAAGGATAAGCAAACTTAGTCAGGATCACTAACGTTTTTGGAGAGCTTTCTCTAGACCAGGCATCTCGCCAAGTGCTCAGCATGGATTAGCTCATGTAATCCCTGCCGGAGCCCTGTCAGGTGAGTGGCGTTATCCCCATTTCACAGATGATTAAATTGAGGCTTGAAGAGATTGATAACTTCCCAAGCTCCAAGGTTAAAGGAAGAGCAGGGCTTCGGGCCCATCAAGGGGGACCCAGTCTGTGCTCTATCTGCGCGGCTTTCACAGTCACAGCTGCTGTTACGGCGCACAGATTCTGAAGTTCACAGTCAGAAGAAATGTTTTCAGTGGGAAAGAAGCCCTCCTACTCCAGCTGCCAGGGACCTTCTGGGAAGCAGCTGTCCAGTCTGTGGGTGTCTGTGAACCTCTGTCTCCTCTCCATCTCTACCCCAGAACTCACGTGGGTGATGGAGATGAGCAGGATATGAATTGCTCCCCACAGTGCCAGAGAGCTGTTAACCATTTCAAGGACCATGGTTACTCTTGCATCTTTTGGTTAAGATCTTGCTTCCAGCTTTCCACAGAAGGCCATGCCTTCAACTCCTTGTAGGGTGAACCCTGATTCTCCCCAACCTCGACAGTCAGATGAGGTGAGGGCTCTGAGGCTCATCCCAGACCATCACCTACACCTACATCCTGCCCAAGAAACCCACATACCCAGCTACTGCTCTGGGGCCCCCACAGCTGACACCACAGCTGTCAGCCAGGCCCCTTTCCTAGCTGGCTTCCTCCCTGCCTGATTCCTGCCCGCTTGGAGGAGACTCCACATGAGCCTTGGCCCTAACTTCCGGTGCTCAGTGGCCTTATGTCCTGCCTCTGACTCCATGGCTTCAACCTAGAAAGCCTTGAAAGCTGAGATTTAGACTCACAGTCGGACCTCAGCATGTGCTTCTATCACTGACTCCTCGTGGGAGCTGGTGTGAGGGCCACAAGCCACTCCATTCAAACCCTCTCCCTAAGAGCCTTAAGCCATAGTGTCTCCTAGCTCGGTGCTCTGTTCCTACAGGGACAACTCCAGATCTGTGTGGCTCCTTCCTTCCTGGGAAAGCTCAGGGCTGCCACAGTGATTGACAGTTCTGGTCTGTACTCGAAGTTCTGTGTCCCGGTGTCATCGGGATGGGTGGACATTTTTCATTTCCACAAAGGTGAGGTCACGCACCCAGGTGGCCCAGACACTTGGGCCAAACCCTCTTTCTCCCTTCATGCTTTTCCTGTGGCTCACCAAACCTGAAAAACTCTCTAGCCTCTTGTTTCAGAGAAGCTAGGTTCAAGACATGCTGGACTCTCTATCACAATAGTTAACCTCTGAATAAAATTGGTCCTTACCATTTTAGCAAGTATCTGACTGGATTTTCTTTGGCAATAGTGCATTCTGTCCATCTGTCTCTCCCACTGGCAATGCCTCTCACCTCCCCCAGCACAGGTCCTGATATCCACTATTTCAGCCTTCTCTGTCTTGTTATCTTTTTTGCTCTATCAACCTGGAAACTTCAGCTTTGCCTCAATCCAAACCATGACCCTCTCTGCTACAGCAGCCCCATGAGGCTACCTGAGAAAAGCACACAGATGTGTGCTTCCTCAAATTCATAATCTCTCCCAGCACCCTAGGAGGCTGAGGCAGGAGGGGCGCTAGCACCTAGCCGGGGCAATTTGAGTGACTTCAGCAAGACCTTGTTTCAAAATAAAAATTGTAAAAGGGTTGGGATATAGCTCAGTGCAGAGGACCTGTGTTCCATCCCCATTGCTGGTAAAAAAAAACAACAACAATGTGCCTCAGTGCCTCTTACCAATCTGTTAAATACCTGCATTTACAGTAGTAGTTTCTTAATTTGCCATGCTTTTATCTGCTTTCATCAGTTGCCACAATTTCAACCACTTTCTGTGGGATCCTTCCCATAGCCTTTCATCCTGATCAAATCTCCGCTGTCCAAACCATCCTACACCTCGAGCCTCAGGGTCCCTTTCCCCGGTTTCCATCACACCTGACCTTCTCCAGACGGTGGGCCTCACTGCCTGCCTTCTACCTGATGCTCCTTCCTCAGCCCTCAGCAGTCAGACTCCACTCCCCATCCGCTCTGCAGCCAGGACACCTCCTGAGCACCTTCGCCCCCTCCTCACTGACCTCTGAGTGGTATGCAAGGCTGTCGTTTCTCCCTTCTAGAAACATCCTCTTCCCTGGGCAGCAGGGACACACACTTTTCTCATCCTCCTCCCTCATCTCTTGGCAGTCCTTGGCTCCCTTCAGGGCCCCTTCTCCTGTTTGACTCCTCCTTTATGGGCTTTGTCCCTGACTCTGTTGCCTGCCCTGTCTTCTCCCATGCAGTCTGTGCCCTGGGGATACTGTCATCCGTGCACTTGTTCCTGGTCACCATCCGTGCCCTTGCCTGGATCTCTTCTCTGGGCTCCAGACCTATCCTTTCAGCAGCCTGTTGGATGTCTTACCAGCACCAGGGCCGAAACACCACGCTCTTCTCCAAAGACTCCTGCCCTTCCTCCTCATCCACCCAGTGGCTGAAGCCCAAAACTTGGGCATCGCTCTTCATTGCTTCCTCCACATCCCACATCCAATCAATTCAGAAATCGATTTCTTTCTCCTCCATAAATCTCTCAAACATGTCCATTCTTCTCTAGGTCTGCTGACATGGTCCCTGGAAACCAGCCTCCTCACCGGCCTCCCTGCCTCCTTCCATCTCCCTTACTATAATCCATCATCCACAGTGCTACTACAATGGCTTTTCAAAAGGTAAATCTGGGCATATCTGCTTACAACTCTTCAATGAATTCCACGGGCCTGAAGAGAAAGCCCAATCCCCCTTGCAAATAAGCTGCTTAT
>NDGN011448609.1:0-10896 GCA_002564285.1 Tympanoctomys barrerae
TCCTTCCTTCATTTGAGTGTCGGGTATTTGTCCCAGCAACGAGAGAAGAGTAACTAAGACAATGTAGGAGTCATATGGCTTATAAGTCAGAAATGCAGGAGAGGTCAACATACGAGGGTCAGCACAAGGCTTCTCCTCTTTCTTCTGTCCCCACCAAGTTTCTTTTCCCTCCAGGCACTCAGCTCTTCACGAGGCGCTCTCCAGGTGCTCCGCCTCCAACCTTTGGTTTCAGGAAGGAAGTAAACTGGGGAGAACACCAGCCATTTATGTGCGATCCCAAGATCCAGCAATGCTCCGTTCTCGCAGGATCCGCACTCCAAACCCAAGGGCAGTCCACGAAGCACAGACCACCCCTTCCTGGCCCCCATTTTTCTCTCTGCAGACCCTAAGAAAAATGACACTTTCATCACTAAAAATAAAGAAAAACAATTGTGTGTTGGGGCACCTATCCTACTTCCACTCAACCTTCACTCTGCAGAGAAGTCATGCAGAGAACCCTATGGCGGAGAACTCCTTCTTTTTGAAATACAAGAGGCTGAACTTATCTACATAAAGAAGGCTCCTATATTGTGACTCTGCCCTCATGTATTCCCCATTAGGGACAGAGAACAAGAGGCAACCAATGCTAGAAATTCCTGGAGGTGGTGAAGTTACTTCACCTTCCCTGGCTGCGAGGTTCCTCCCCCCACACTGGATTGCGCTACGGTGCTATCTACACACACGGTCACAAATAGGAATCATGGTTTATGCTGGAAATGAGCATCTTTTCATAGGCATGGATCTGCTCCCTTGGCTGATGTGTGGAGAGGGGAAGGGAGAAAGGGGCCAGTAGAAAAGGGCGGGGAGGCCTTTGCCCTGGGCAACTACGGCAGCCTCAGGAGGTAAAACCATGACTTGTGCCTCCACCTGGCTCAGGGGCTTGCACAGAGAATCAGAGTGGTCTTTCCGCTCATCCTCAGGATCCCAGGATCCCAACATCATCCTAACGTAGACAGCTGAGACAAACATGGCCCTTGCAGCAGCTGGGAGCTGTGACAGCGTGACTGTGCCTGTACTGAATGTACATCCTGAAGGGGCAGTGGTGGTGACCGGATCCAGCCAGAGCCAACAGCCTCCTCATCTGTTCTGATGACTTGCAGAGTGGCTGAGGCATGCATGCCCAACAGACAGCACCAGAGACCCTTGAGGCACCCATCCCAGGCACGTGTCTCCCGGCTTTGTGCATCTTCTCTTCTGGCTGAGAGGTCAGTGTCTGCAGGGATTTGCCTCCTACAGACCTTAGATTATGGGTTGTTAGTCTCAGGTTAGGTTGCGAAGTTTCTGTCAGCTCCAAATCATGGGCTCCGTTGTTCAAAGAGTGTCTTCCTAGACTATAATCTGGAGCCATTTCATTTGTCTCACCTCTGAGAGCCGCCCTCTGTGTACATGCACAGAATTTGCGAGCCCCTGAGCTTTTCTCTCTGTTTTCCACCTGTAGATCCCAGCAGAGAGTGAGGGTACAGAATCCATGAAAATGTGTCACCAAAAAAGCAATAGCCATCGCAATCTGGCCACAGTTCATACAAGAAAATTTGTAAATTGTTCAAAATGAAAGAATACAAAGCAACTGGCTTGCCTATCTCTGATTTCTGACGTCACCAGGTATCTCAGAGAGGCTACAACCACAGACGGCTGCTTCAAAATAAAGGGTGACCCTGTCCTGAGGAACAGCTGGGTAGAGCCAGGGTGAAATATGGATACATGGGAGAGCTACAAAGGATAAGAATAAGACAAAGAATAAGCTACACAATCCCAATCAAGTTTCCAATGAAAGAAGACAAAGGGCTCAGGGACTGAAACATTTTGACAAGAAAAGAAAAAGTTCATTTTCCAGGTGTAAGGGAAATAGACTGCAAAACAACCCACTCCCCCCAAAGAAGACGAACTGAGTGAACTCCAAAATGATCAAGAAAGAAAGAAATGCCTGCGATGCCAGGGAGCTTTGGGATGCTGACAATAATATCCAAACCATGTATGCTAAATTCATCAATGTCGATTAAAACACACTTCTAAATCTCAGCAGAATAATAAGATGTCACTGTACTTTCTAAAACACAGCCTTCGTGTGCAACAGAATTCACGTGTATTGTATGTGAGCCAGCTGGTGTGACGCATGCCGCCGGTGTTCACTTCTCTCAGGTCTACACTGAAACCATAACGAGAAAACATGCCCTGCAACCTAAATAGATCCGGCCAGCTCACCTCTCTCTGGTGGCATCAGGGTGGGCTGCACCTGCACCTGGCTCACATGAAGATGTGATCAAGTGACACAACTGGCCGGAATCAGATGACAGTCACGGCCCTGAGGCCCAGGCAGCCAAGCGCTCAAAAATTAGGAGGACAAATCGAGCCTACTGGCAGGAGGACAATTAAGAAGGCTGGCTGGTGTGTTTCCTAAGTGGATTCCTGGGCAGCCCGAGTGTGACAGCTGTTTAACACCGGCCCAAGGGGATGAGCAGAGATGAAAGAGAAAATGAGCTCCTCTGAGCCTCATTCGGCTACTAAAAAGAAGAGAAGAGATTTGGACATTGGGCTTCTCCTTGGGCTACAACTGGATCGTATTTGGAGGGTTGGAATCTTTTTGGGGAAGGAGGTGGTCACATTAGTGGGAAAGAGGTCATATTTTGAAAGAAAAGCAAATGGGTTATTAGTGAGCAAATCAGAACCAGTTCTAAGAAGCCCGAGGCCTGGCTGGCCCATGTAGTAACTGTATCCGAGCACAATCCTTATCGGAACGCTGGGCCCCAAAGCCGGCTTCAATTGCAGCCCTTTCATCTCAGCAGCCACCAGCAGGCCCGAACTCAGCAGCAGCTTTCATTAATTTCCACTATCACTGCTGATCTCGGGGCTTCAAGCAGGAAGGCAGCCAAGAGCTTTGTCTTTTTCTCAGGAAATTTACAATTACAAGGCCAGTTTCCTTGAACCCTACAGTGGGGCGGAGGAGAGCAAAGAGCAAGCTTCTGTCTCTTCCAAAGAAACAAAAGGATTGGTTAAAAAAAAGAAAAGAAAAGAAAGAAAGAAAACAGAGCATGAATACCCAGTTCTGGCTCCAGCCAGAAATAAACATGAAAAATAATGAAAGTCCTGAAGTGAGCGGCTGAGGACGCATCTCTGGCTGCATCTGGGGGCAGCTCTCAAAAGCCACCTGGAGCTTCCTGAATCCCAAGTAATAACTTTAAACTATTTCCTAAGCCAGTTTTTTGAGAGCCCTGAATGGCTGGCGTAAGTGCCCGGAACAATGCAAAAGCACCGCTTCCTCCGGCGCAGGCAGCCCCCTGCCCGCGACTTCGCCTGGCAGGAGAGCCATGGAGGGCAGCCGCAGGCGTGAGCCTGCTCTGACAGCGGCCTTCTCCTCCCTGACGTTCTTCTCCAGCTCTTGAATTTGTACTCCACCCATGTAGGAGAAAGAATTTTGAAACCAAATATCTTAAAGGGCAGATATTTTAAAATGAACTACAAAATTAAATCCCTAAAGGAAAAGAAAGCTCGCCAGGCATATAGGTCGGAGAGAGGCCCTGTGTACTGGTCACCTCATTAACGCTTTCACCCTGTTGTCTTCAGTTTTGGCAATCACAGGGGTCAAGTCATCCCAAGGTCACAAGGTGACCTGGACCCAGGCATGGCCAGCTCCAGCTACAGCCCACAGATGCACAGCTCCTTGTGGGATGAGGCTCCTGGTCCAGGGCAGGCAGGTCAGGACCGGCTTGGAGAGGTGGGTCACCAAGGAGTCCCTCTGCCGCACGTGCAGCCCTGGTGACCTGCTCTCCATGGGATGGCTCCTGCAAACCCCTCACCGAGATCCTGGCAGGCATCCCCTGTGCTCAGGAGCTGTTTCCAGGAGATAAAGGCACACTCTGTCCTGGATGCTCTTTTGTCTTCTCGGGAAGATAGAACCAAAGACCTCTCTCTGCCAATCACAAAAGAAAGAACTCTTCTTTGCTGCCGGAGCTTCCCCGCTGCTTTCCCGGCCTCTGCCCTCACTGGCCTCCGCTTCCCCTCCAGGAGCTCCCTGTTCTTCCACTGCTGTCATTTCTTGCCCCGCTGAAAGGCCACACACTGACTAAATGTACAGACCTACCGATGGATCAAGACCCCGTGACCAAGAAGTACATTTCCAACAATAAAAATCAGAGAACACCAGACTAGGAAACGGGCCATGTTTTTAGGGAACAGATCTTAAAAACAAACTGCAAAAGCAGGCAGATTTTGTTTACATTTTAGATCAAGTCAACCTCACACGCGTGCACAGTCACACGGGCACAGAGAAGCACACAGCTTGAAACTAACATTTCAACCAACTCGACCCAATTACTAGATGACAACTGCCTGAGAAGTGGGGTCCCAGGACCCTGAAGAAGGTCACGATGCATCCAGGAACAGACGCACACTGAACGAGACAGCCCTGGGGAGCCTCACAGTCTTCGGGTTCTAAGAAGATGCTGCCCCGAGAGCAGCCCACATAACTAGCGCAGCGCTGCAGGTTTGCTTCACGAGGGGATGCCCTCCTCCAACCTCAGGACAAAGGCTGAGAAAACACCACAAAACCCTAACGCATCACCGCCAAACAACAAGCCTGGTGCTTTCAAGACAAAAAACAGAAAGAAGTCCTGGAAGCCCTGGGTTCGGTCCTCAGCACCAAAAATGAAGATGTCATCTCGCAGCTGCATTATTTAAGTCCATAGGCTTTGGGGCTTGTTTCAAAGGCAAATCTCCGTTCCCTGTAGTTCACAAACCTAACTCAATGGTTGGCACACAAAAAGCACACTTGAAGATTTGATGAACAAACGAATAAATTCCTGCCATCACAATGGGCACGGGGTCCAACCCTTTGGGACCTAGCGTGGTGACCTTGTGCCAGTCTCTGGGCCCTCTGCTGGGCACCTCTGCTGACAGGGAGCAGGGCCTGCCGGTCCCACCTCTCCGGGTCTGGGGAGCCTCAGAGGAGCTCACAGATGCAGAGCAGTTTCATGCATAAAGCAGTCTGCATGCTGAAGGGCTGACGTTCTTCTCTGGCTGGTGCCCGCGACAATCCACAGGAGTTCTCAGGGGAAATCGAATCCATTCCTGATTAAGCAGCCTGTGTACTGCAGGCTGATTGGAGCCTGACTTCTCCGACTCTGGATCCGGGCTCCACTTCTGCTGTTTGCTTGCGGCTCAGACCCTGACCTTCAGACGCACAAGCCCAGGACTGAACAGGGGCTTTCTCCTCCCCCGACGACTGGGACTTGCCTGGGTCAAGGCGCCCCAAGTACGCCCCCTCCACCAGCCTCCTAGATATGTCAGGCTGCGCTGAGAAGACAACACGAAGGCCCCAGCTGAGCAGCCCTCATAGGAGTCAGAGCGCTGCTGGGCCCTCCCGCCTCCCCAGTCTTGCCTGGCAGCACCGCTAGGACTCTCAGAGCAGTGATACGCGATCTCTGCTCTCTGCAGGAACACGTTAGCCGGGGATACAGGCTTTTAAGTGGCAATGTCAGTACCACGCACACACACAAGAACAGAGGCTGACCCCAGTTAAGGCAGCTGAGACAGGAGTTTATCGTTCTAGCAATTTGATATTGCCTCTGTCCCTCTGGGGGACACCAAAGGCGCTTGGCACTTGGCATTTTTTCTTCCTGCAGCACAGCCTGGATCTGAGTGTTCCTCTTGCCTCATCATCTATTATGATCTTTAAAAGCAGTGCTGTCCTAGAGTGACTCGCTTTTCAAATACAGACACCACAGTTTAGGAACATCCTGTCCAGAGACAGCAGCCAGCACTGAGGGAATAATGACCCTGGCTGCGTGTTTGTTTCTTGCTTTAGACTGAGAGCTGCTGCTATTAAGCCTCTGAGCTCAGACAGTCTGGTTCCATGACATGCACGTGGCCCCTCTGCTCAGCCCTGCCCTGCCTGCCTCACTGTCTACTTTGCAGTTCCCCCCAGCAGTGCTCAAGACAGATCCGCAGGGGCTAACTACACACCAGGCAACGCACGGCAGCGCCCCCTCCTGCTGGCGGCACACTAGAGCTACTACTATCTCCTGAGCACCTGCCGAGATTCCTGAGAGTGTCACGTCCCTAATGTCCTTCAGTCCTCCCAAAAACCCTACAAGACATTCTCCGGTGCTGAAGAAACTGAAGTTTTAATAATTTAACTGATGTCCCAAGTTCCTGGTGGGGCAGCTGTTTGAATCCAGACCTCTGACTTCAGAGCCCACCACCTGAAGGCCGGGATGGACGGGCAGGTGAGCAGCATGAAACCACCAGCACGGACGACGCGTTGGTGGTGCTGGCTGTACTCACCCGCTCATCTCTCTGCAACTGTCACTTAAAGGAATGTACTGGGTATCAGGTATTGGCTCACAGCAGGAGCCAGCGCACCTGCCCTGCAGAGCCCACGTGGCCTTAATCAGCTCAGCAGATCCACAGAGCAGGCAGATGACAGAGTGCACTGGGAGGACAAGAAAGTTCTAGAGGTGCAAAGGACACGGGGCATGTCACAGTGGACAATGAGCACAGGCCAAATCTTCGAGCAGTGGTGGGGAACCTGTGGCATATATGCCACAGCAGGCTGTTCATAGCACTAAAATCTCTGAAAGGTCCTCTAGTATGGAAAGAAGACAGTGTAGATGGAAGCTAACAGGGTACCTGAGGCCCCCAAGGAAGCCAAGGGTTTCAGAGAGTGGATAAAGAGCCAAGCAGCAGTATCCTTTCCTAGCAGCATCTCCAGCGTGATTCCCGAGGCAGAGGTGATCTGGAATAGACCCGAGTGCTGAGCTTTCTCCCAGAAGGGACCGGGGCTCAGCAAGTGAAATGCAGACTAAAGGACCCACAGCCATCAGCATCACTGCGCCTGATCAGGGCCCAAGTAAATCCTCTGCAGAGGTCCTTGTGATGTTCCCAAGGACAGTGTCTTATATCGCCTCCCAGGGAAATGGTGGTGTGTGTAGAGAAGGTGGCAGTCTTTCTCAAAACTTCCTCTTGGGTTCCTCCCCAGGCAGAGAAGCTAACAGGAACCAGAACAAGGGAACCGTGGAAGGCAGATGGCCCAGCCAGCCAGTCAGCCTCTGCCTGTCACTGGGAATGCCTTCACTCAAATGTCCCTGCACTTCCAGCAATGAAAAATGCACTCCACATCCAGCTCACTGTTGGCCCCATGGTCCAGGCCATGCAGAGGGTGGAAGAGAATGCCTGTAGTCACTTCTCTTCATGTGGAAAGGTATGACCAGCTGGTCAACAAAATGCCCTAAGGGCCCCACTGAGCAGGGAGAAGAGGGAGTAGTCGCCACTTACAGTGACACCTTCAGTTCTCAAGATCCCTCTCAAATTCAAGAGGTGCCACATGGTGGTACAGAGAAAGAGGAGCTGAGGCAAGCGCTAGCTGTGCCTCCACGGACTACGGAGATTCACATCTGCCCTGAGCCCGGTTTCCTCACCTGTAAGATGCCAACAAGAACAGCAGCAACTCCACAGGACAATTTAGAAGGGTGAAGGAGATAATCCACATAAGTCTCCCAAGTGACATCCAGCAGGTAACATGCAGTACCGCACTGTACATCTCGTACACTCTCAGATCTCCTCTTCTACAGACAGTTAACCTACGCTTGGCCTGAGTTTGCTCACTCCTATTGACAGGGACATGAAAAATGGATCCAAGATCTGCCAGGCAGGGTCCTGCACCCCAGTAAAGACATAGATGACACACTCCGCATCACACTTATCAGGTCGCTGTTATTGTCCCATTTAACTGTTGAGAAAACTGAGGCTAGCAATGATTAGGTGCACTTCCCAGTACACACACCGCCCTGCTTAGCGGAGGGTTTAGATGGCGCCATGTTCTTTCCCCAGCTGCGGGTGTTGCTTTTGTTTTCTGTCAAAGTTCTGTGCTTGGAAGGAGTTAGCCAATTCCAGATGCGACAGAGAGGAGGGCTCTCGATCATCACACATCCTGTAGTTCCATTCATGCAACCAGATCCTTACTGCACTTGACACCTAATTTCTTCTGAAATATTAGTAAGCCAAGCCTGCCCATCCATGTACCCAAGCAGCGGTTTTACTCTTTTAATGCAAAGATAAAAACCTTGCATGTGACCCTATTAACCGTCATTTTGATAAATTAAGTTCATTTTTTTTCAAGCCTGAACTAATCAATTTAGATCTGAATTCTTTCACCCAACATATCCATTATCTCACCCATCTTCATGTCACCTACATATTTCTTCCTCTGTCACTGATTAAAGGGAATGTTAACAGCACAGGATCAGGACTAGAACCACGTCATTCTAGAAAGCTGTCTCGGGCTTAAGAATGCTTCCCTGAAAATACTCAGATCATGTTACTCCGCAAATCACTCATCCAGTCCTAAGCCCTCTGCCTTCAGGCCGAGGTTATCCTGAGAGGCTTTTTAAATGCCTTGCTGGTATTAGGACAAACACTCTACCACCGAAAAGGGAAGGAGGTTAGCTGAACAAGATTCTTGATGAGTCCCTGGGATTATGATTTGCTTTTCCAAGATCACACAAACCATCTCTACCATCTCTTAAGTCTTGGAATTTCAGAATCTTGTCTGAGACTTCTGGTTAGCTCATGGGTCTGCAGCACAAGTAACATTTTGAGAAGAGGGGAAGGTGCCTGTATTAAGACTTACAGAACACTCCCAGGCAGCGACTGTGTCTTCAAAAGCATGTGACACTTGAGCCTGGGGAAACACTGGCAAGATTAAAAGAGATGAGTTGGTTTAAGGTGGACCAACTGCTCTCATAACCAGGTGGCCAGAGGTGACCATTTGCTTTCATTGGCCATAATACACCTGCAACTGTGACCTCAATGACTAGGGTTCCTGTGAGCTTTGACTTTCTGCCTTTGCTTGCTCAACTCAGACAGACACTAGGACTTTCCAGGGCTTATTTAGACATGTTCTTTGAGCCTCCAAGCCCCAAACAGCCTCATCACACAAATCAGTACTTGCTTTCTGGAAGAACCAGTGCAGAAGGCCTCGTCCCTGAAGCAGGATTCATCACAGTTTCAAGGTCCTTGCATTCAACTTCAAGGGTCTCTGTCCTGCTATCACCTAGCCTGGGCTTCCACACTGCCCTAACCTGACACACAACCTGGCATAGTCTTATCATTCACACACAGACTCCCAGAATCCAGTGCACCACAACCCACATGAATGCTCAGGCTTGCTTGGGCTTATGTGGCTCTGCCCCAAAACTCAGTCTTCTCAAACTTCCACTCCTCAAGTCTTCCAACAACATAAGAACTGCACAGTTGAGGTCTAACCAAAGGGTCCTCCTCCAGAGACCCCTTTCTCTACTGTGGGTAATCTACTAATACGGTTTGTACCTAGATGACTCTTAAGAGCGCTATGCACTCACAGGCAGGCCCTTTGGAAGGTGACTGGATTATGTAGTTCACAGATGACTTGCTGTTAGGAGACAGGGTCTGGTTGAAAGAGGGTCACTGGGGGCGGGGCCTGCAAGGGTCTACCCTCCTCCCCGGCTCCTTCTTTCACTCTCTCTGCTTCCTGCCACCATTAACACTGTGCTGCCTGCCTTGGAGCCTGCTGACTATGGACTGAACCTTCTACAAACTATAAGCCAAAATAACTCTTCCTCCTTTAAGATGTCAGATGTTACATCTCCACCATGAGGAAAGTGATTAAGACACCACTAAACAACATGCAGCTCCATAACTCTCGCAGTCACTCAGAAACCTTTAATGCAGAAATTCTACTTCTAACAATTTATAACTGTATATGTAAATATGTGTATGTACAATAAAAAATACAAAGGACACATGTCTACATAAATGTGTCCACATACCTGTGAAAGATATAGACCAGCATATCCTTAAAAATTATATAAATCTTTATGTACTACAAGAACCAGTAATGTTTTAAAAGGAGGTAGAAGATGCTGGAGGGCTGGAGGAACAATATGAATGGCAGTAATTTCGGAATGGTGGGTCACAAGAGATGAGTATGTGGTTTTCTAGTGTTTCCTGATTGTCTACCAAAATATAGTTGATTACTTTGCAAACAATTAAAATTCATCAGCGTAGTTCTGATATATACTTGCACTTCAAGGATACAACCCATTCACCAGTCCTTAATCTATTAAGATCTGTACCTCTACCGTGTGCAAACTCTGTGCTACATGTGAAAATCCTGCGCTACATGCTCCAATGACCCAAGGAGCGAGACCCGCTGCTTGCCCCCTCATCGCCCGCACTCGACAAGATCAGAGGAGAACACGAACCCAATAGAAGAAACATGAACAGCCTGCACCTGAGGATGCCACGGACAGCGCGAACCTGAGGCCCAACAAGCAGGAAACCCCGCCTCCGGCCCCGCCCCCCTCAGTTCTCCACACACTCGCTCGTTTGCATAGGACTTCACAGGTGGTGTGCTGAGGATCTTTTTTAAAATTAATTTTATTGAGATACAAATAGCAATGAGGCAGAATCAAAACCGATTAATAGGGCAGTTTCTATAACTAATAGATTGCATACTGTTGTCTTTGTACTGGTTATTCATAGTACAAGATGCAGATATGATATCCTGTCCAAACACTATTAGTACAANTCTTTCTTCTCATTGAATTAAGACAAAGTAGAGACCCAGTCCTAGCCCAGGGAAGAGTGTGTGGGAGAGTTTCCGGCTACCCTGTGCTGGCGTGACCTACTGGTCCCAGCCCAGGTGCAGCGTGGGTGAGACCCTCTTTTACCCTCTTGGGATGCCCCACGTCACTCTGTAGTACCCCCCACACCCCTCAGAGTACAAATTTCTGTCATGTTCTTGAAACCCCCAGATCCAGACCTCATCCAGGCCTGGTGAGTGTGTGGGAGAGCTGCCTCTCCCCCCTACTCCACCTTGTCCCC
>NDGN011448612.1:0-11603 GCA_002564285.1 Tympanoctomys barrerae
CCTTCATTTTGAGTGTCGGGTATTTGTCCCAGCAACGAGAGAAGAGTAACTAAGACACATGGTTGAGATGAGTTCCACAGCAGAGGACCACAAAGAAGCTACCAACCCAGGAATTGCAGCCAGACCCCAGATTTGTCTCACTGCAACTCCTAAGTTGAGAGCTAAGTCAGCAAAGAATAGGTTCCAGGACCAAAGGTACTTCAGCAGCTCATCCAGTAAAAACCCAAAGCAGTGATGTTGAATGCTTCAGAGACCACGTGTCCAAACTGCAACCCAAAGCCCACCTATTTAACACAGAGTGCCAACGCTGCAATTAAACCTGAACAATGAGGATTTAGTTTAGGGAAAAAAAAATCCAACTCATACACATCTTTTGTCTTAAAAGAAAAACGCAATGACCAATAACACATGTGCAAAGGCTTGCCCACTACTGACCTGAAGTATGATATGAGGGTAGACATCCCTCTCCCATTGCCAAAAATATAATTAGCATTCTCTCTCACCTAAGACGCCATCTAAGTGTTGCCATTCCTGAATCTTATACAATGTAAGCAGTCTTTAAGAAAAAGAATACAAAACTATGATAGCAAACTGCTAGGACCTCCTCCAGTGCTTAAACTCATTCTAGGCTAAAAGGCCCAGAGCACAAGCTTTTCATGAATTTGCCCACAGGAGACCTTGAACAACTGTGCAAGTACTAAAAAAATGACTGTTGTGAACTTGCAGAGATGAAGGTCTATATTATTGGCACAGACGGTGCATTCTGCCTTCAGTAGGGCCTGGGGCTACAGAGCACACGGTAATCAGCTGCAAAATAAAGTGGAAATAGGAGTTTTAGTGTGTAAATTTCTACCTCCTGCTAAATTCTCTATATTCAGAGATGTAAAAGTCACTTTATAAATTGCACAAAAAGGAATAAACTGCTGGAAGTCATATTTGAGTCCTATTTTCGTATCAATTTAACTCAATGTATGCCTGTAACAATGAAAGGAAAAACCACTTGAAAGTAATATATATGAAGATGATTTAAGATCATCAGATATCCAACTTCTCGGAAATATTTTTCACTGTTTCCTAGAATTGCAATATATGTACACTGAGCTAAAACCTACTGTGTGAAGTAGATTTTTCAGTATGAGCCTGAGGTCCCTCCTTTTCTTACAATATAGCTGTGCAAGGCTGGATTTTTAAAAATATGCATGTCAACCAAAACAACATTTCACAACAGATTGAATGCAGGAGCAGACATGTGAATCCAGCTGTCTTCTATTAAGCCAGACATTAAAGAGATTAAAAAATGTAAAACAATGCCACCCCCCAATTTAGCTTTTTGTTCTCAAAAATAATTATATTTTATATGAATGTGTAGTATACAAATATGTAATTGTGTTGTTTGTGTTAATAATAAAGCCATCCTGCATTATTTTTTCAGTAAATTAAAATATACCTAAATGTTTTAATTTCTATTGTGGTAAATATTAATGTAACCTACTTAAATCAAAAATTGAGGGTCTTCAAAACTGTTAAGTATATAAAGGTAGCCTGAGCCCAGAGAATGAGAATCACTGGTTAGGAGTACCCAAGTGTGTGGTGTATAGCAAGCTTTATTCCAAAGGAATATTTAATGAAATACTGTTCTACTTTTATAGCATATGGGACTCAGTTTATGGGAGATTAAGAAAAACATAGTACAGACATCATATTTACAGTGGCATTAGGCCTCAGCTTTGATGTCACTCTCTCAAAAAGTCTTGCTTGATCTCGGTCTCTCTATCTATCTATCTATCTATCTATCTATCTATCTATCTATTTCTCTATCTCTATCTATGTTGCTCTCCTTCTCACTCTCTCTCTCTCTCCTCCCCCTTTCCACTCTTGCCTCCCCTCCCAGGTCATTCAGAGAACTTTTTAAAAAAATTCTCCAATTACCTTAATTCTTAGTTACTTTACTTCTATATGTTTGTTTATTTTCTCTAGTTGCCACTCTTTTCTTGCCAGACACCAGGATCTGTTAAATCCTCTGTCTCCCACATTTAGACAAAGTCCTCACACACACTATAAGCTTAATTAATATTTGTTGATAGAAATGAATAAATTTATTAAATATTTGCTTCCACAGCTATAAAAGTGTATAAAACTGAGAAATCTAGAGAACACTTTAAAAATGTATTTACCATTCTTTTCTGACATATTAAACATTTCTCGAATATTAAAAGAGTCTCTGTTCTCCCTATAGTTTTTCTTATGAAGTTCTATAATCATGCCCACAGCCAAGTCTACTTGGATTCCACTGCAAGTATTTTACTTCAGCAGAAAAGGACACCCAACCACAGACTTCAGGGAAACTCATTGATGTATATCAAAGAACTGAAGAACTTGCTTATATATTTGGCTGTGGTCAGATTTACTGCAGACCTGTGTCTAAATTTATTCGATTTGCAGTTGATCAGCCTCAGATTTGCTACCATATCAAAAAGTTCCACACTTAAATACAAACACATACACATACAAGCACACATACGTACATACATACACATATAAACACATGTATATATGAATGATCCCATGAAAAATATGTATTTCCATCAAAAGAATATATCCTTGAGAAAGGCCTTAAAGTGTTCCTATCTAAGCAGAGGACATTTATTAATGCATTTACAAAGAACATACACTATCATGCACAGAATCATTCTCTAAAGCATTCTCTTTTCCCAAGTCATCAAATTATATCTGGGACTCTGTTTTCCTAAATCTAAACAATATACTTACCATGAAAGTGTACCATAGTCATAGCTCTTCCTAAAGGAGAGTGGCATCCTTGTATCGGCCCTGGCCAAGAGTATAACGTTGTTCAAGTCACTAAGTGCTATGCCAAAGTGTTTCTATTTGTAAAACATAGGTAATAATGTCTATCTCAGGCAATCCCCGCAAAGGGTGTTATAAATATAGATGAGGTTAGTGATGGCAAAGCTCTTTGTGAAAGGTGCTATTTAAATCTCAAATACTATTATTAGTGATCTTTACAATTTCTCAGGTAACGGATTGTGCAGCAGATGGAGCCTAAAAGACATTTAATATTATTGATATTTCCTTTGGATTTTTTCTTCTTCCCACCTTTGTTATTTATTATTTATTAAAATTCTGGCTCTAATCTATATAACAAGAAAAAATAGAAGCCTTCTGTTTATGTTCTGAATTTGCCAAGATCACTTTATCCAGACAGGCTAAAAATGTATTACTTCTACACATTTGTAAAGGAACTGAGGTATTATCAGTTGTAACAATTTACACAGTTGGATTAAGCAGTTACCCACATGCTACAATTTGATGCAGATGTATGGACAGTTTGTAAATTAACAAATATTTTTCTTACTTTTAAAGTATTCTCTTTCATTATTTTTTTTTCTAAATTGGATACAGGGTCTCACTACACAGATCAGACTCATAGTGATCCTCCTGTCTCAGCCTTCCCAGCACTAGAATTACAGGCGTGCACCACCACACCCAGTTTCTGTAGCCAGTGCAGCTTGCCCACATGAGTGGCATGCTGTAACAGGGATCAAACTCGGAGCCTTGCACTTGCCAGGCAGGCATTTAGACCGCTGAGCTATCTCCCCAGCCCAAGTATTCTCTTTTAAAATTGGCAAGAACATGGAGAAAAACAAATGCTTATACACTATTGGTGTAAATATAAAGTAGTACAATCACTATGGTAAATGGTATAGAGGCTCCTCAAAATATTAAAAATGGAAGTGCCATATGATCTAGCATTTCTGAGTACATGATCAAAGGAAATGTGATCTGTATGTCAAAGAGACATCGCCACTTCATAACTCACAGTAGCCAATATCTGTGATCAGCCTAAGTGTCCATCAACCAATGAATGGATAAAGAAAGGGTGATATACATACACAGTGGGATATTCTTCAGCTATTAAGGGAGGAAATCTGAGGACTTTCTATTGACTAAAAGGCAAATATTCCATGCTATTATTCATATGTGAAATCTAAAAATTGATCTCATGGAAGTAGATAAGAGAATAATGGTTTCCAGAGGGTGGAATGGTTGGGAGAGGGGATGTGGGAAACACTGATATAAGGATATATAATTACAGTTAAAAAGGAGTAGTAAGTTCAAGAGCTGTAATGTATAGAATGGTAACTATAGTCAATAATAATGTATTGAAAATTCAAGATAGTGATATTTAGTATTTGTCTTAGTTATTCTTCTCTCTTTTCTGGGACAAATATTCTACACTCAAAATGAAGGAGAGGTTTATTTAGCACACAGTTACTGGATTTACTGGAGTCCATACCCAGCTGGCTCCAAGGCAGAACAGTACATGGCAGAGGGCAACCTTTCATGGTGGCAGCAAAGAGCTAGAGTGAGGGGAGTGGTAGGAGCAGCTCAAGCAGCTAGCTTCTCTTTCCTCCTCACATTGAAATGCAAATTACCTGCCCCCGGGGMAGGTGCAGCATCCACACTCAAAGCAATCAATCACAAACTCCAGAAGCCACCCCAAGACTACATGAGGCTTTGGGGGGACACCTAGACACAAACCATAACAGTATTCTTACTCTAAAAATACCTATGTAATGCAGTACATTTGTTAGCTACATTGGATGATTCCATAGTGTACATATACTTCAACATATCATATTATATACTATAAACACATACTACAACATATCATATTGCATACCATAAATACACCTAATTTTATGTCAGTTTTTAAATAATCAACATTTTATTTTGGTGTTTGTTATCAGTGAAATAAAAAGGCAAGGAAAACTATTTTGAATTTTATATTAAAATGTTTCTCTGGGATGTCTAACATAACACTAATGACTGAGCTAGTGCAATAGTGTTATCTGATATATACAGAGCATTTGCAGTTCATTGAAGGAGAGGGCTTGGGAAGGCTCAGTAATAGGAACACTGGCCAGCAGGAAGCAGAAGAGGCTTGGAGATAGATCTGACAGGTGGGGATGGATACAGCAGGGGTAAGACTGTTTTTTTTAAAACTAAAAATGGCTTAATCCATAGACCTAACACAATCACAATCTCATCTCCAGTATCATGTTCCACCACCTTGATTTCTGCTTATAACCTCCTCTCGCCAAACCAATTCCATTTTGAAGCTAAGGTACCGCTTCTTTCATTATAATATATTTTTACAGTTAACTCACTGCCATGATGTAGCTTTAATGCTAAAAACTCTACCTATAATTTGAGAAGGAAATGCCATGGAAGACAATTTACCTGGTGAAATGCCAGTCCCATGGAGGAGAATACTGCTTCTGATGCAAGTATCTGATAGGCAGGCTGCTACTGGGTAGAATTTTAAAAAGAACAGGTTGTGCCTGTTTATTGCTGCTTGGTGTTGTTCGAAAATAAATGGATGCTAATTGAGAGAGTGTGTGGCTTCATATTTTGTGACACCCTGGGTATATGCTAGGAAGTCTCTGGAGAGGTGATTTAAATTAAAGCTAATGTTAAACTCTGCTTAATTAGCATTGCTGTAGAGGATTTCACTTTTCCCTGTTAGGGGAAGAATGTGCTATGTTACAGTTTTCCTGTTGCAAAATACTAAATTACATTATGGAGGTGAAGAAGTGATTTGGGAACTGAATGACTTATTGGCAAGGGAGAACCAGACAGGATGGCATTTCACTAATTAAGATGGGTGATGTACTAACCAGATGGGAGAAATACAGAATGGAACAATGGAAAGAAATTCTCAGAGTGACACCATTATTTTGGAAACTACTATAAATCAACTGGGGTTGGGGACCTATAAGTAGTTTCCATAAAAAGTGTGTCAGATACTTCTGAGCATTCTGTGATTTAGAAAAAAAAAAACATTAAAGGCACTGCATGCTAAAATCCATGAATTCAATATAACTCATTCATACCCAATGGAAACACAAAAATAGAGCATAGATGGGAATGTTCCATACTTCTGTCGAAAGCTCTAACATTGAACTCCCTTACTCTTATATTATAACATTTTTTTTTGCATTGTTCCTATTCACACAATAACTGTGTGGCCTTTATGTATTATATCAAGTTGCTTCCTTGTGTGCCATGACAAGGGATGTCCATTGCCTTCCAGTCACCAAGTCATGTTGGAGAATTGTTTGTGATAAACTTGGAAGCACAGGATCAGTTGTCTATGCACTAGCCACCAGACACTCATCTTTGGCCATCACATGAAGTACAGCAAGGCCAGAGGAGTTTTCTCAGATTAATATAGGAACAAGTTGGCCAGAGAAAGAAATTCAAGCTTGTAGTTTGCCTACAGTTTGCTAAACTGACTGTCACACTCAAAGTCCCAGCTGAAAACTTCTAAGGTTGACCAGTACTCAACTGTCTACCTCTGTCAAAGGACTACTGTCATCACAGAAAGAAAGATGATTATTCAGCTCTCTGATGCAAATCAAAACATACTCACCTCTCCTGCACACAAGGAGCCAGCATAAAATAGGTACTGAGCTGGCAGAACAGGTGTGTTTGTACTTGGTAAAGCAGCTAGGGATATGAAAATGACTTAGCAGCTGGTGAAAAAGAAGACTGAAGTTGTGCCAGGAAAAGGGTGTTTTCCCTTAATTATGCAAAAGCTTTAATTTCATTGATCATGTTGTTCTCTTCTTTTTCCACCTAAATAATATGAGATACATATAAAAACCCTTGGAGGAAGTAAAAAATCATTGCCAGGGATACTTACTAAGTGAATGAGGGTCAAAAAACACTCCTTAGTGGATAACCTTGCCATTTTCTGAGCGCTGGTGAACCATGGTAAACTTAATTAGGGAAAAAAGGATGTAACAAAATAAGATATAGGTGTTAGAAGTTTAAAAAAGTGTCAAAGGAAAGAGTAACCTCTAAATACAAGACCCAATAAACATGAAGAGCTCTTTTTATATTTGTACTGTTATTCAATTGTTGGCATTCATTCCCTCATTTGATATAAATTCATCAAGGATATATTTTGGGCCAGACAGTGAGCTACACTTTTAAAATTCTAGAATGAACACTGCAATTTCTATCTTTTGCAATAGCTCACAATCTGAGGATGAAAAATGTACCACCATGACTCAGTTGGGGTGCAACTGGAGCCACTGCTTAGACACAGAACTTCATTTCAATAGAGAAGGTTAGTCTGTCCTTTTTTTATGAGCAAATTTAATTTTTAAATTGAATCTTAGTTAAATTTCTCTCATGGTGCATGGGAAACTTGGTACATGATTTGAATCAAGGACAAGAACCTTGCTCACCCACGGGGGACCCCAAAGTTCTCTATCTCCCCTTTAGATTGCTCTGTGACTCTATATGTTGCTCTGCATGAGCATGTTTCTCATGCCCATCTTTTCTAAACCCAAGTAAAGTACAAGACAGGAAATAATAAAGTCAGAAAATCCCCTAACATTCACACACACACAACAAAAGAACAACTGTTTTAAAATATGTTGGTGACATCCCTGTTCTTTCCCTCCATTCTCTCCCATTCAGGCAAGTAACGTGTGCCAACCAACCAAGGAGTTGAGGCTACCTTCTGACTCTACAGCTTGTGGTTGTGAACCAACATTACACATCTCTCCACACTGTCAAAAACTATCAGCAGTCCTCAGAGCTGGAAACAGCAGTCACAGAATGAAGCTCCATGTCTCTGTTTGACTTATAAAATGTCAATCATTGTGTGCTCTCAGATACATTGACTTGCTCACTGTTTGGTAACATTGCAATGACAATGTGTTTTAAATATATGCTGGAAGGACAATTTAAACACTTGACAGCAGTGAGAGTCAAGACAGACCATATTTTCTTTTCTCAATCTAGTATGCAAGAGAATCTGCACATACTGCCAGGGTTTTATTGTCATTTACATAGTCTTCAAATATAAAAGTGTTGGTTAAGCAGGCATTTTGCTGGTTGGTTTTACCTTGAGAGCCTGATACAGGGAGAATGGTTACTAGCTGAAGAGAACAGAGGATGCTAGGGCACAAGGGTTCATCCTATAGCTTTCCTGTTAATTTCACTCACTCTCCTTGTACCACTCCTTTTTTTAAACCAGGAACTTGTGTCCTTAAAGCGGTTTAATGCAACACCCTAACGAAAATGTCCATCCATTGCATTAGAGAAGGTAGTCAAAGAAAATATTTTAAAACACAAGGTATAAAACATAATGTGGAAGAATAATTTCTTGAAACAATGCGTTTTATTATCAATTTATTTTCTCTCTTAGCCCCTTTATAGAAAAAGACCTAAATACTTGGAACTCCTTTACTCCAGACTCTTTCCTTCCTGAGTTTGTTTTCCAGAAATTATGTGTTCCTTGAAGATACTGTCTATATTATATTATGGAGATTATGAGAAAGAAATTGACCTTGGGGCCAGGGAGATGGCTCAGTAGAATAAGTGCTTCCCTGACAAGCACAAGGGCCTGAGTTCAATCCCTGGTTCAACCAAAAAAAGAAAAGAAAAGAAAAAAGAAAAAGAAATTGACCTGACACAGAAAGGTGTTTCTCCCTAATATGGAGAGAAAGTGAAGCACCTGAGAGCTGTACCGCATGCCTGGGGAGGGCTTTGGCAGGGATGTCCATGGCCAAGACCATCATAGAAGCATCAGTGTTGGCTGGTTCAAGGGGAAAGCATGGGCTTAGACAAATAGCAGATCAAAGTGACCATACTGAGCCCTACACTCTCAGCCTCCATCTGCCAGACAAAACTGTAACCTCGGTAAGGGAATAAAAGGAGAAAATGAGAGCACATACTAAATCTCCTACCTGCTTTGTTACTTATAGAAAATAAAGCAATCTGAGATTTCTTATTTATACAAATTTATAATTCCAAATTCTACAGTTCCAAATACAAAGACTGTAAATTAATCATATTTGTTAGCAATTATTCTACTCAGATGGATATCTTTTTCTCCCTGGAAATGTGTAGTTTCTTTCTTTCGGGCTGTTTGACTTTGTAGTCAGAAAATCTACAGTCATGTTATTTTCCCTTAATTCTATTTTACAATCTTTAACTGAACACTGTTATAATTTGGATCTTAAGTGCTCCCCAAAGCCTAGATGTTGCAGGCTCAGACCACAGCTGATGGTGTTACTGGGAGATGGCAGAAACAGGGGCTAGATCCCAGTTAGAGGGGGCATTATGGGGGGTGTACTGTGCCTGCCCCTCCTTTTCTCTTTCTTTCTGCTTCCCAACCACCAAGATATGAGCAGTTCTGCTCTACTACATGCATTCCGCCAAGATACTCAGCCACATCTCAGGTTCAAACAACAGGGCCCAAAGAGCTTGGACTGAAATCTCTAAAACCGTGAACCAAAATATATCTTTTCTCCTTGTAAGTTGTTTTACTGAGGGAATTTTGTCACAGTGACAGAAAGCTAGCACAAACACCATTTTGTGGTTGTACAGAACTGTGCTACAGTTTGTATCTAGATATGCTCCAAAGCCTCATGCAGTCATGGGGCTGGGATTTCAGAGGTGACTGAATCTAGAGTTTAATTGATTCATGGTCTAATGCTGAGATTAAGGGTATAAGTGCTACCCCACCTGGGTAAGTATAAGGGACAGAAAGAGGCTGGTTCTCTCTCCTCTCCCCCTTCTCTCCCCTCCTCTCCTTTCCTCTCCCCTTTTGATACCTTCGGCTGTCATGAATGGTTGTCCTTCTGCCATGTGCCATACTGCTCTGGAGCCTGCTCATTACAGACTGAAACCTTTATAAACTCTGAACTAAATGAACCTGTCCTCCTTTAACTTTGAGTGTTGGGTATTTTGTCTCAGCAACAAGAAAAATATGTAATACAAACTGTAATTGTTATATTCTATTCTGTTAATTAACTACCACATTAGCCTGCCACAATTCTCTGGACACTGACTGATGATACGAAACCATTAGGTCAATGACAATAGACTTTAAACTAGGCGTGGTGACACACACTGGTAATCCTAGCACTTGGGAACTTGCGTGAAGTGGATCACCATGGGTTCAAGGCCAGAGTGGGCTACAAAATGAAGTCAAAGCCAGTCTGAATTATATAGTGAGACTCTGCCTTTAGAAGATCTTGAAAACCCCACTAGACTACTTTATAAATAATGGCACAATAAGCAGCAGGAGGCAAAAGCAGCCTGCTGCTTGTCAGGTCCTCCTTGACCTCATGTCCTACAGAGGAAAGACAGAGGGGCCCGCATGGATGCCTGCACATGTCATAGGCTGCATTTCAGGTAAGAGATGCTGAACTTAGGGAACCTGAATGTTCTATGCTGGACAGCAATTATTCTTGTTCTTTGCTCCAGAGAGAGGCACTATCTCTCACTTGAAAGAGCATTTTTCTGTAACTGCCTCCTCCATTATGATTACAATGGTCTGAATCTCTGTTTCTAAGACATGTAGAAATAGGAAAGAGCCATAGAAAATTATCTCTTTACCATAATTCTGCTGTTGCACCTATAAAAGTTCAAAACATATGATCTCAAAACCCCAAGAATTCCTTAAAAGAGCTCAATTAGCGGATGTGGGACTACAAACAAAGAAACACACTTTTCTGTGCTTCTCTTTCTGTGATTATAAAACAGGAATGATATCTTCCCACTCACTGCTTATTTTGAGAAATAAAGGAAAAAGAATAGTTTGACAACTGCTTTGAGTCTTATGATGGACACTCTAAAATAGGAGAACATCATATACAAACATACTGGATTCTCATCACACATTTATTCTGATATCTTTGGAGGATGTGTGATAAACACACAGATATTTTATTCTGATAAGGTAGAAATACTGTTTCGGGTTAATGCTGAACATAAGCTTAAGCCATTAATTCCATAAAACTACAAAGTTGGCCAAGGCTATTTAAGCTCTGTACTCATTTAAATACCTGGTTAATTTTTTTTCCTTTATTTGTTAATTTATTTGTTACAGGGTCTCGCTATGCAGCTCAGACTCACAGTGATCCTCCTGTCTCAGCCTCCCCAGTGCTGGGATTACAGGTGTGTGCCACCACGCCCAGTTTCAGTGGTTGGCATGGTGTACCTAGGGTGCAGTACTGAGCATTGAACCCAGGTCCTTGCACTTGCCAGGCTGGTGCTTAGACCACTGAGCTATCTCCCCAGCCCTATTTAGATTTTTTTTCCAGAATTAGGGATTGAACTCAGTCCCTTCCACTTGCCAGGGAAGAGCTTATTCCAACTGAGCCATCTCCTAGGCCCCCTATTTAGATTTTTTAATTAAATAATTTTTCTGTCTCCTTATCACACAACTTTGCTGCTGGGAAAGATGACTGGTCTGTGACCCTGAGTCCTTCTTGCAGTGTCTTTCCCTCTCCTCTCAGGCATACGCTTGGCAGGCCTCTATCTCTTCTGTCTTCCAGCTCAGGAAAAGGGCTCTCTTCATTCTCTCTGTACTTCTTCTCTGCTGTGTGATGAGTTTTGGCATAAAGTCCAACAAGACTTTATACAGGTATAAGAATCACAAGGCTATACAACCTGACTTTAAACTTTCATTTGAATGAAAGTACAGAACCTGAAGTATTACATGGTTCACTGTCCTAGTGATGTGCCAATAGATATTCTACACTTCCCTGAAAGTT
>NDGN011448636.1:0-10867 GCA_002564285.1 Tympanoctomys barrerae
GGTGAGATGGTATCTCAATGTTGTTTTAATTTGCATTTCATGGATGGCTTTTGATGTGGAACATTTTTTCATATATTTATTCACTTCTTTAAATTTATCCTCTGAGAAGTGTGTGTTCATTTCAGATGTACATTTCTGGATTGGGTTTTTAAATTCTGGGGCCCTAGGGTTGTTTAGTTATTTATAGATTCAGAACCTGAACTACTTCACTCCACACTCTTCACATGATGGTTTGTGACGAGAAGTGTGCCATCATTCTGATGGGCATTACACTGTAGGTGATCTGTTTCTTCTGTCTAGCAGCTTTTAAGATTGTAATCTTTTGCTGTATTTTAAAATTTTGTTTATTATGCGACTAGGTGTAGATTTGTTTGAATATGGCTGTTCTATATGCCGCACTTAACTGTATATCAGGTTCTTTCCTAATGCATTCTAATTATTTCCTGTGTTATTCATTCGGTGTTTCCATTGTTTCTTATTCTCCTTTATTTTTCTATCTTCTTTACCTATGCTGAGCATTTATTTAATGATTGTTGTCCTTTCTTTTTTGACTTCAGAGATTATTTCTTGTCTTATTTCTTCAATAGTATGAGGGACTTGTTTCCTTCCTTCAGTTGCTATCTTTTAGAGATATCAGGTGTGTGACTTTCAAGTTGTTGTATGTTTTTGTCTACTGGATTTGTAATGTATGGGCTTGACAATTGAGATTGCCTTGTGTTCTTGCCTTTTGGCATTTTTGGAGCTTTCAGTTATCACCTAGATAGAATCCTACAGGCTGCCCATATCTGCCAAAGTTCTTAAGTGGCTACAGGAAGGCTCCATGCCTGCTTGTGTTGGACCCACAGGTCCACCTCTCCCCTGTCCTACAGGTCACTCAGAGTCCCACTAAGTTTTTAAGAGTTTGAACTAGGACCAGCAGAAGCTCCACACCTGCATGATGGAGACCAAGTTAGGTCAGAGCTTACCAGAGTCCCGCAGGCTGCCAGAGTCCACCAAAGTTCTTAAATGGAGCCAGGAACACTGCTCACCTGTGTACACTGGGCCCAGAGTGCAGCTCTTCTGCATCCCACATGCTACACCTGTAAATAAATTTTAATGTGGTAATAATAAACTATGTGTTTCTAAGGAGCAGTCATAGGTAAATTTATCTTTTTTATGTGTAGGGTTGTAATATGCAGGTTGGACTTGTAGCGATCTTCCTGTTTTCAGCCTCCCCAGGCTGAGATTTCAGGTGTGCTCAACCACACCCAATATGCTGGGGGCAGGGCTAGCATTGCCTGTGGTGCTTATGTGTCAGGGATCAAACCCCTTTCCTATGCTTGCCTAAGCATGTGCTTAGTCCAATGAACCACTTCACTGTCTATTTTCCAAAGGCAGAGAAATGACAAGATCTCTGTACATGCATTTATGGGACGTCTGTCTGTCTGTCTATCTATCTATCTATCTATCTATCTATCTATCTATCTATCCATCTCTGAGAATGACAGGGAAGGAAACAGAAAAAAAATTGAAAACTGTTGAGGAATTGGCTTGCATTGCCTTGAGGTTGGCACCCACAACATCTGTAGAGCAAGAGGGCAGGGAGAGCAAGGGAAGAGTTGTTCCATGCTGCACTCAATTCCAAGGAGTGTGGATAAAGAATTTCTTATGATTTGAGGAGCCATATCCAACAATTGATTTTTTAAAATCTCTATTAACATGTCAAGTCATAGAGTATCTGTGTTTCCTTTACTGCAGAAATTAGAGATTTTAGAAATTTTGTTTCTAGTCATGTTGGAGAACTAGTCACAAAATCTAGAATCAATTCAAATGACTCATCCCAATATTTCACTCTTCAAAATTACTTTTACTACCAAGAGTTTACCTCAGATTGTTGCATAGAGTTAATACAATTCTAAGAAAAATTTCAGAATCATTTTTGTTATTACAGAAATGTGATTTGAATGTGTGGAAAATAAAGTCTTCAGAAAGACCTAACAAACTCAAAGGAGGACAAATTTGAGAAATCATTGTAGCAGATATAAAACTTAATTTAAAGATGATGTTATCACTTGATATAGGAGGGTTCATTACACAATCATGTAAAGAAATGAAAATATGCATTTTATCAACTATATTATGTGAAATACTAGAATCTTCATATAGCATACGTATCTCTTCCTGTATGCCTTCTATTTAAAAGTATCACAAGATTACAGGTACTACTTAATATCTTGAAAATCCTATATAAAGATTTAAGTTATCTTAATCTAACAACATATTGTTTAAATAATTATGACAAGGAAATAGGCTGTATATTAACAAGAGAGGTTCTTCTTGTTTTCCAGCGTTTTTGAGCCATGGTTATTTGAATCCCCAGATGTAGAGCCAGGATGTATGGAGGGCTAGCTTTGTAGTAATTCACACAATGTGGGTTGTACAAAGGTAGATAATAAAGAAGCAAATATGCAATGCCAGTATCCAGTTTTGGATACGTTTTGTTGGCTATTGATATTGCACGTATACGTTCTCACTGAATTTCTCCTAGTTTTACAATATTTGTGGTATATTTGGTGAACACAATTCCATAATTGTAATATAGTCCAAGGTATCTGTCTTGCATTTTACTGTTAATGATTTTTATGTCCTGTTGATGACAGACTTTCATGAAGTAACACATTTTGCTTTCTTTATAATAGAATTTTCATCTCAACATTTGCATTGTNATTATTAATCTTACAATATGTGGGTATGTATATCTTGATGTAGGAATCATAGTTTCTATTTTTGTTTTATTCTTAAATGATATTTATTTTAAAAAGTAATAGTTGTCCCTGGAGTGGTTAAGGTTTCTTTGAAACAAAGTAGATAATCTCAATGAGAAACATCACAGTAGAGATTAGTTTAAACAAAAAGCATTGAATGCCAGGATATTGACAAAAATTAGCAATGGTAACTCTTTCAAATCAGATGATAAATTAGCTTTTGAAATTGCCCTTAGACATATTGTAAAAGCCTGAAGATGGAAGAGATGATTATATTCTGTTTGTTTTCAGTTACGCTCCTTTATATATCTTTATATCCCTCTTATGATTTCTTTCTCAGAACGTTTTCCCAAAGTTCTGAGTGACTCTTTCCTTATTCTATTGTAAATGCTACAGGGGGTCCTCTGGAGTATAATGATCCTCTTTTGTCACCTTCCCAAATCCCTGGGTTTATTTGGGTAGAGGGTGTTAATTATTGAGAAGATATTGGTTAAACATAAATTATCTGAGGCCGGCCTGATAGTTCAGTGGATTAAAGCACCTGCTTAGGTGGAGGGCAGTGGCTGGGGTTCAATTTCCTGCGTGCCTGCTGGCCCCACCCCCAGGGGCGCGCTGAGAGGGGGATTGGTCCTGGGCATGGTGCTGCGTGCCTGCAATCCTAGCACTTGGGAGGCTGAAAACAGAAGAATCACTACCAGTTCGATCTATGTAGTGAGTTCTGTAAACCATGTAGACCCTGTTCTAAATACAGAAAAAAAAAATTATCTGTTCAAGTGCTGTAAAAACATGTCAAGTTTTACTATCATTTTAATAGACATTTGGAAAAATTAGAAGTTGAAAAGAATGAAAATCTGAAGCAGTCTTATCCTTATCCAAGGCCAAAATTTGGGTATATATTCTAAAAATTTATCATTGAATGTGAAACGAAATGTAAATACAAAGTACCAAATTAAATACAGAATTAATTGTGCTATTATGAAATAAAAAGAATGTGCTACCAGGTATCCTAGAAAAGACTGATTTAACTGTTTAATAAATGCTTAGGGAAGTGAGATAATGGAAAGAAAACCAACAAGGCGTGTTTGGTAGGGTTTACCATTAAAATCGAAAATGGAAAGACAATATTTGGAAGAAGGATAAAGAGCAGAGTAGAAGGAAAAAAAATAGATCAATATCCCAGGCTAAAATCAGAATGATAATTGAGGTGTGGAAAGTCTAGCTCATACAACTTAAAGTACATTCAATGAGCAACAGAGTATAGTAAAAATTACACTTTTAAATTTAGAACTTTTTAAAAACTTTTTATTTTAAAGAGTCAAAAAATATTCTTAAAACAGAAATATTACAAGTGATACAGAATTTCAGTTAACAAAGTAATATGAATCTCACAGTGTTTTTTGTAATGCATAGTATTGTCTTCCAACCAGTTATTCATATTGCCAGATATATGCATGAAAATTTGGAAGGAAAAAAAGAAATAAGAAACTAAGAAAAGAAAAGAAAAGAACTATTATACAGCAGCATTAATATGAAAGATTGGAGTAACATTAATATTGTGAAAAACTGAAAGGCTTCCAATCATTCTAATGGTATACATGGAAAATCATATTAGAGATAACAAAGAGGATGGATAGATTTTATTGAGCAGCCTAAAAAATACTAGCACCCAGAACTTAGCAGTTTTAAATTTATTGGAATCTATATAAGTAAAAATGATCCTACAAAAATATCACCTACACCTGGAGCCTCACTGATTAGGAGAAAGGTGGAATACTATGTAGAATGTCTAAGTGCCTTCACAGTTGAAGTGGGTGAAACAATTATTGTCCTCTTCTACCTATTTTAATTCTTAGTGTTATTTTTCTGATAAAGAGTGAACTGCAATATGTAATACAAAACCCATGGTTGAATGCTTCGCATCTTGGTTTTCTTAATGTGTAGCATTTTAATGTCTTATCAATTATTATACTCTCTCTAAAATCACTTTTTAAAAAACACAAGAAAAAATTAATATTTCTTGAAAGCAAGGATTAATGTTCAATTATTTGTCCAATCTTGTATAACTATATCTGTTCATCTAAGCAACAGATTTCATGATAAAAATAGATAATATAACAACTACTATTAATTAGCTATTCCTGTTTTGAAAATCTGTTACATATGTATTGTTGTATGTTACCCTGTTTCTGTTTTATTTTTTTCTGTTTGTTTGTGCTTCTGTTTGTATTCTTCAAAATAAAATAAAATAAAATTAGAAAAAAAACAGTGAACTAAAAAGTGCATACAAAAGACATTCTATCCTATGTTATCTTAAATATCTTATTAAGAAAATATATAAAATGATGGCCATACAACACATAAAATAATAAAGATGATAAAGACAGATTTCTGCCCTCATTCTACTCACCAAGCCAAATCCCATGATCAAGCATTCCATTGTAAAAGATTAAACTGAAAATTATTAGAAAAAAGAGACACATTTGTTGGCATTTTAAAATGCGATGGCACAACAGCATGAAAAAAGTTTCAAAGTACCAAATAAATAATAATTTAGATCTTAATAATAAGTGAAATGAGTTAAAAATTCACTTATTTCACGCTTTAAGTTGAGAGAAGCAATATATAAATAATCACAAATATATGCTAATACATCATTTAAACATACTTTATTTTAAATATTGAAATACATTTAAAATGTGTTACAGAGCCAGCCAGGTATCTCAGCAGACTGAAGCGCCTGCTTTAGCCGGCACCGAGACGAGTTTGATCCTTGGCGTACTGTGCAGGCCCCGCCACCAGGGCGCGCCGAGATAGCAACCGAGATAATGTGGTCATGCGCCTGTAATCCCTACACTTGGGAGGCTGAAAATAGGAGGATAACTACGAGTCTGATCTGTGTAGTGAGACCCTGTAGACCCTGTGCTAAATACATTATGAAAAAAATGGATTGCAAATACAAATTGTAAAATGGCATGGAATGCAATGTGCTGTGTACAGGCTTTAGTGTCATAATATGAATATCAATTAATAGCAGTTACTATTATATACAATTGCCAATAAATATATGAAAATTAAAAATAAGTTGTATAGATAAACTACAAAGTATATTGAACACATTTTAATAAAATACTGGCGGTCTTAACATAATGAGCATAAGTAAGTAAGTTTGATGAAATTTTAGCAAAACAACAAGAGACTATATAGAAGAAATTATACAGATGAAGGCTGAGGATACATCTCAGGGGCTCAGTGCCTGCCTGACAAGTGTGAGTTCCTGAGTTCAATTCCTGGTACTAAACAAACAAAAAAATTAATAATGTAGATTAATAATGACACTCAAAATGTTTTTTTAAAAAATAATGAGCAATGGAAGTTTGCTTCTTAAAAGAAATTTTCAAAAGGATACAGCATAGAAATGACCTTCACAGGGCTAGAGAGATCGCTTAGCAGTCTAAGCACCTGCCTGGGGAGCGCAAGGAGATAGGTTCAATCCCGGGACCACATGACATGCCAGCCCAGAGCCCTGGAGGCGCTGCCAGGCACTGCACCGGAGAGCTGAGACAGGAGGATCCCTGCAAGTGCATAGTGAGACCCTTTACCAAACAAACAGAAATTACCTGCACAAAGCAATGTGTGCACCTAATTATTCACTTGTTTATTCATTTACTAAAGTAAGAATTCTGAAGCTTTTCCATCAGAGGAAAATATCTCATAAAAATCTTGTATCCTTTAAATAAAAAATGAAATATTCCTATGTTTTCAACAAGATTTTTCTTTAGATTTAGAAAATATTGTAAGAGTATACTTTTGATATTTAATTGAAAAAATTTGTTTAATATGCTCAATATTGCCTAAGAAAATTTATCTGCAATACCAAATGATATTTAAATTTTTTGTTGTTCTTTCCTAGAGTTACTGACAGTGTACCTGTTTGTAAATAGTTTACATACAGCTTTTCTTTTAATTCTCATAAAATGTCTTCAGAATTTCCAAAGCATTACAGTAATACTCAAATAACCAGCCAAATAGGATTAAATACTAGAACAAGATTATACAGAAAACAATACTAATTTTCATGATCAATAATTTCAAAGATTGAAATTATAATTTAAGCAGATTTAAATAAAGTGAAATTGCTGCACCAGGAATATATTCTAAAAACCTTCTTATCTAATGCAATACTGTGACTCTAAAGAAAATTACATTAAACTAAACAAAAATACTCAAGTAAGGATTTGGAGACTCACCATTCACATCTCCTTATCTCTCTGGTTTCTAAGACGATGGATCTTGAGTGCACCTTCAATCCTAAAATTAATCACTTTACAACTTGGTTTGCTTTGAGTTAACCAGAACACTGTTCATTTATATTCTATGTTCATTTATCTAAAATTAAAAAAAAACTATCTTTTCTTTTGTTTGGAAAGAGATTATATTTTTATTTCTGTCTCTCACACTGGTGCAAGAATTAAGATCAGCTTTCCTTTTTAAACAATGTGTTACTTATGATTGGATAAGTTAGAATTTCTACATAGATATTAATTTGGAAATCTTGGCCTATGTGATGATTTCTGATATGAAAAGTATATATCTTCATTGTGCTTTTGTGCTCATTGTTGTTTGGTCCCTTTCATACCAAGTAACTAAATTAAGGATAATTTGAATTCTTGTGAATATTTACAAATGCAAGTATAATATTTGAAAACCAACAGTTAAATGGTGGTTTAAAAAATCACTTCAGGGAGACAACTAGAGAAGAAGAAAGAAATAATGCAGGAGAGGCAAAAGAAGTAGAGAAGGGTAAGCCTGAGCGGAACGTTATATGCATAGAATAATCTGCCAAACTGAAGCCATACATTTTGTATAATTAATATACGCTAATGCAATTTTGTAATAATTTCCACATAAAATAAAGTCTACAACTCTGAGATCATAACCTGGATCCTTTTTAGGGAACTCAATGTGTTCGCATCTGCTTTACCAAGTTATGTTCTTGTACAAATGTCTTCCTGTTCTCTACTTCTATAGCTGCACTTCTAAGTTAGTTAACAAGCAATTTAGAACACACGTGGCAAAACGCAACTTCCAGTATGAGAAAAAAATGGAATTCTTTAAACTGAGTTTATACATACAGAAAAAGCTTTGAGAGGCTATGTAGTTAATAAGAACAGTCGTCTAAATAGACTTCTCTGGATTATGGTAAGAAAAACTCTGATTTGTTTATTCTCTCACTTTCCCCCAATTTTTAGATTTGATATAAAGACATATTTTATTTTTATGCAGAGAAGGAAATATCACCATCTAAATATTTTCCACTTTATGAGCACTGGGCAACTTCCACTTATGTGGATTGTCTTTAGCTTTGTTTAACAGTGTTTTGTAGGTTTAATTATACACGATATGTAGTTCTTTTGTTAAGTTTATTGATGTGTTTTCTTTTTGTTGCTATTATAAATTGAAAGTATTTTCTAGTGTTAAGTTTATGAGTTCTGAAAAATAGTACAATGGAAAAAAGCACTGCTTCTCATTATGAGTATATTTAATGATTGTGTCCATTATCACTCTGTTTTTCTACAATTTCAAGTGAAGCATTCAGTGTTTTTCACTTAAGAAGGGAATAACCTCAGTGGTGATTCTGCTAGTCTCTTTTTGTTGTTTACATATACTACAATTTCAAACAGTAAGTAGTTAATATAATTAATTTTAATTATTACTGGAAAAGATTTTTCTGAAGCATTGTTTGTATTTTGCTTTTTCATACTCAATTCTTGAATTCTAAAAAATAAAGTTGTTAATATGTTATTTGCATTTGAATATAAGGAAAGTCAGTAAATAGAAATACTTTTGGGTTGTTGTTGAAACAGGTGCAACCTGTGTAATCCATCCAAACTGACCTTGACCTCACTGTGGTATCCAGGCTGGGCTTTAATTAACAGGGATCCCCTGGGCATCCCTCGTGAGAAATGTAAGTAGCTGACATTCTTACTTCACCTTATATAGAGCAGCAAAACAGATACAGGGAGCTTTGATTAAAATTTTCCAGATTTCAATAATTTCTGTAATATAATAGAAATAAAATATTTCTTTTAAAGTAATATTTGTTTAAGTTTTTGGGGTGTGTGTGTGTGTGCGTGCACGCACAGGGTTTCACTACACAGCTCAGATTCATAGTGATCCTCCTGATTTCTGTCTCACTAATGCTGGGTTACAGGCCCGGGCCGCCACTCTTGACTCCATCCCAGTTCAGCACGCCTGGAGGCATGCGGTGCCAGGGATCCACACCCGGCCCCTGTGCTTCCCTACTAAGCAAGCACTTAGTCCCCTGAGCTATACCGCTGGGCTTTTATTTCTTTCTTTAAAATATATATATAAATAAACCTGGCTATGTAATATAAATACGGTAAAAATGTTTTTGTTAACAAAAGTGGTTTCAGTGACTATATGTTTCCTGTTCATAAGCATTAGGACAGGCCTACACGTGCTTGCATAGCAATGGGTAACAAACTGATTTCTTGTCTAGCATGGTAGATCTTTTCACTTGGAAAAAAAATTAGCTCATGTATTGGTGTAATCCAATTGGTTCTTAAGTTTCTCAGGGTAATAATTTTCCACATAGAGTTAAATATCCATTGCAATTAAATAAGAAGTTCCATCTTTCATCCTTGTAATTCAATTTTAGAGAAAAATCGTAGTGTTAAGTGTTTGCTATTACAATTAAAATGATTCTGAGAGTCAGTAACTATCAGGATGTTATAAAAACACTTGTGAAAACATTTTTCTAGATGCAGTGCACATTTAACACTGAAGTAAAATTCCAGGAAATACATCATACCATGTAACACTTTCAAACAAAAATAATATCATGTTTTACCATAGTAAAACTTAGAAAATGTACAGATATGCATCCCTTGTTCCTTTTGGGTTGTAGTTATTAATCATTCTTTGTCACACAATTCTGCTTATGGGAACATGATATGTATTACACTATTTCACTCTCATTTTAATCAATAATAATATTAACAACTTATTGTTGTATTTGGATGATAATGTGACAAAATTATTTTTAGTGGAATGTATATTTTCCACACTAATGTGAGTCACTAAGATAATACAAAAATGGTTAAGAATGGCAAGCGAGATAGCTTAGCAGACTAAGCGCCTGCTTCAGCAAGCACAGGGACCAGGGTTCAATCCACAGCACCACGTTCTATGCCGGCCCCACTCCAAGACCCACTAAAGTGGCCACCAAGTTTGGGCGTGGTGGCGCATAATCCAGCACTGAGGAGGCTGAAAGCATTAGGATCACTAAGAGTCCAAACCACATACTGAGACCCTGAACCAAATACACTAAAAAAATGGTCAAGAGAGTATCAGGTATATATATATATATATATATATATATATATATATATGTCTTCATTAGAAATATTTCCATGAATAAATGCTTTATTATTTCAATCTAAACAAATATTAACAACTGTATACTTTAACAAAATATATACAATAAAAATACATGTAACTTTAAAATATTAAGTATTATAATATGAAACACATTTCTGAAATAACTAATAATTTTTATTGAAACACTTTGCAAATAAAATCTGTATAAGCATGGCATTAGTAAGACTATTTTATTATAGTTCTTAAGACAACAGTGGTCTAAAATGAAACTCCCTGTCAATGACTTAAACACTATAGATTTGTTTAAAGTGAATTTTTTATTAATTTTTCATTCAATTTAAATCTTCATTAAAGTGGTACACATATAGAAAGCATGCAATAATAGTAAATAATCACATGATTTATTCTAAATCTACACACTGTTTTATCCAGCAAGTTTAGATTTTTATCTCTGGCCCACCTCCATCATTATTTCTTTATAGCATACAACATTTATTCAGGCTATTGTGCAATAATTTTTTAGCTTTAAATAAATGGAATACAGCTCTTTCTTTGTTATTTTGGCTTTGAACATGATTTTTTTGACATTTGTAATATACGTTCTTGCTTTGGGATAAAGTTGATTATTGACTCTAATTTTTATATAGTATTAAATTTAATTAAATATATCACAATGTTTTTTTATTTGTTCATCATTTGATGTAGAATCATTTTGATTCAAC